>APFE031026440.1:0-16414 GCA_000404065.3 Pinus taeda
TAATGAAAATCAAGCTAGTAGTCCCGGTTTTGGGATCCAGGGGAAAATCTCTGTGTATATGTGTTTTATGTGTTATGCTCTCGCATTGTTTATTTTCTGTGTTTTAGAATTCGTATGGAGGTAATTTCTGTATGGAGTTAAAACCTACATCACGAAGGTTGTTTTGCTTCAATTTTCTGGTGGATATTTATTTGATGATATCCCAAAAAACCATCAGTGAACGAATACACCTCATGTTGACCAATATTCTCCAACACTTAGTTAGTAAACGATGTTGGAAATGGATCATGCATAGAAGCATCATTCATCTTTCTCAGATCCACGCATACGCGGATTTCACCTTTCTGTTTCTTTTCTTGGACCACCATTGGATTTACCCAATCTGATTCTTGGATAGGCTCAATAATACCAGCCTCCAAAATATTATCCAATTCCTAGCACACCTTCTCTTTATATTTTGGATTCAGCCAATAAGGCTAATGAAAAGCACCAGTATCGCAGTAAGAACGCTACAACTCCTAGGGCTACCAAATTCACTTTATCAACCAGGGGTTCGTACAAACTTAGAGGTGACAGTGTTGTATAAACAAGAAAATGTGATGGGTCTTCTCTTGGTCACTGCTAAGTTAGTGATAGACCAATAACGTTTTTCAAACCAGACCTCTATGGATTCAAAAGAAGCTTGATTACCAATGAGGAAAAGAGAAGTCTACACTAAGAGAAATATTGTCTACTACAGTAAGGAAAAAGACTGAAATCAAATGCTAAAACTCCACTTTTCTAGCTAAATATTAAGAGGCTTTGCTTCAAAAGAATGCTAACTTAACATGGATGCAATCCTATTGTCCTAGGCATGCAAATTAAAACATCAAACATTCTATTGCTGTGCATGTAAATGAACAAAATAAATTTGTTTTTCTTTTGTTTTTTTTATGTGAAAGTATGAAATCTAACTTATTTTGGTGATGTGGTAGGTGGCTTAGGGATGATGGTGAATGGTTAGAAGGTTGGGGAGACCAATAGGGGTCCTTTTCTAGCTTCATAGAGGATTTTTCCTCAATTTGGCCTCAAAACAGGCCACTACAGGTCAACCTACAGGATGTCCTAATGCATTCTACAAGATGTCCTGAAAACCTACATGATCCCCTACATTTCTATAGGATACAACTGAGATAAAAAGGAGGGACGTTGAAGGTGATGGAAGGCTTAGGGAAGGTGGTTGATGGATGAATGAGGCAAGGAGTGCCTAGGACCACTTTAGAACTCAAAACCAGAGTTACGAGATGGTTGGATTTGCTCAACAAGCTTGGAGAAGTTTTCTTGTGAAATGATGAAATTAGTGAGGATTTTAGTGAAAGGAAGGAATGATCATGGCCGAATGAGGTTGGGATGAGGTTGGGACGAGGTTTCTGATCATGAAATCTATATGTACTACTAAAACTCCTGCACTGCATCAAACATTGACATCTATCCAAAAATCATGTCAACAAGAAGAATTTATATTGTCTAGGGAAAACATAATTTCATGAGCTAGCTGCCTACTTCATGCATGAGGAAAACTTGAAGAATAAGATGGAACATTGATGAGAAATAATGTAAGATTGAAGATAGAAGAAATTATAACTAAATCCTACTCTTGCAAACTGATCAAGTGTTGGCCTAAGTACAGAAAACCCTAAATTCCACGAGAAAGTAGAATTCTGTCTTTTTTGGCGTGCATAGGAGTTCTTTCCTCAAACCATGATCCCTGAAGGAAAGAGCGAGGCCTAAACCACCTACTGACATGTTTTTTATGTTCTTTTATATCCTCTAAGATACTGCTAAAGTAAAGCACAAATGGAAGCAAACTAATCAAATCTACACTACTTGCAATGAAATAATTCTAAAGACAATTAAACCATTAATCTATGAAATCAATATAAGCATACAAATACAAGAAGAGGAGCCTTTGCTACTAGGGTTGGGACCTAACCCAAGAGCTTCAGCCCTCTGAGTTAACTGAGTGCTGCATTAAGGAAATACTCATTCTCATTATCAAAACAGAAAATTACATAGCGATGTCTTCGACAAGTCTTGAACTTGAAAATAACTAGTGTTTTTACAGCAAAAATTCGAATCCTAATGAGGCTCTAGGCCTCTTTGTTTATACAGCTGAAGTCTCCAATGAATTCCTTAAATCTACGGAGGCTCGGCTCCCAAACTTGAGATAAAATAGCTCTTTAGTTGTCACTTTCTCAACTGGCTTTTGATCCCCATGACTTGGCTGCCTGTACTTCGAGCTAGTGTGATTAATGGAGGAATATTTGAATGAGGGATGAGTAAATTAGGAGTATATATCTTCTAAACCCTCTCCTCCTTGTCTCATTCGAGTTTCAACCCTTAATTAGCCAAAATTCCATGATTTTCTCTCACAAACCTGCAATCAATGCACATTAGTCCACTAGGCATAATATCTCACTTTGACTCATCTCATTAAAAAAAATACAATCAAAATATGTAATAAATTATGAGAAGAGTTGATTTGACTAAGCTAGGAGGTGGATTAAGGTCCATATAGTTACCCAATGATGCAACTCATCATCACCCCCTACTGAAAGCATTGCTCATACTCTGAGAAACTCAATCAATATCCATGTCTTTCATTGCTCTAGTGGCCTCCCTGACATCCCATGCTTCTGCTGTAGTTTCTTCTTCCTCTGCATTGAATCCCGCCTTCCTTTCTATCTCCTCCCACTACTTTCTTTCTTCCTCTTCCTTCCTTCCCTCTAACATTCTTAAGAGCAGTGGTGGACTGAGTCTCAAGCCAATCCAATTGACTTTGAGTCATTGGAGAGCTTGCTCTTACATGGGTGTCATGTTCAGTGCTTCTCTCATTCTTTGAGGAGAATGACACTCTCTAATTTTCAAACTGTAGGAAAAAGTATTCCATCTCCTTTGGCAAGCTTGCATGTGGTTATTTCCTAACAGCCTAAACATTTCCTCGAAGTGTGTGATTGCTTTCTCTTGGGCAGCAAGGTACCTAGGTTTAAGTTGAGGGTCATTTGCAATCAAGTTATGTGTGTTGATGACAACCATTGGATTTGACTACTTAACTGTTATCATGAGAGGTTCTATTTCTTCCCTTGCCATTATTTTCTTCATTTATGCAGCCCTTTATTCCTCATGGTTCATCCATGATGCCAAAGCCATCAACTGTAAGTCCCCTAGTTTATAATTAGGGTCCCATACATTTAAATTTGTCAAGGCTAAGTTATCTAGGTAGAATTCAGATAGTTTAGCCCTACCCTCTAATGTTCTTTGATCACAAAGATCAATGAACTGTCTACAATCCTAGAATGGAATAATGCCTCTTTGTACTAGGGTCTTGATTTGGAACTGTAGCCATAGTTCCTCAAGGTATAATGCATACGACATAGCTAACATCCTACGCTGGATTGCCTCTAAGGATAAACTGGCCATGGATGCCAATTGATTCTATCTTTCTTTTAGATGTCCTCTTAACCATGCATTTTCTCTCTCCAACTGGGCTTTCATCATTATCTCTCTGTCCCTCAAGCTGCTCAGTTCTCTACCCATCTCTTTAACTTTCTCCTCCATGTGACCTATGTCCTACACTCCTTTGGATCTGGAAATTTGCATCCATCTATGTGTTCTTGCCCTTTCTTTCTTAAGCTCTAAGAATAAGGTGATGGAAAATTTTTGTGGAATGACCCTACCCCCTTCAATAAACCTATAGTAGGAGTCAAGATTAGGTTGAGGACTAGGTTCCCTTAGCTCTAGATCCTCCTTCTTTGTTTCTTGTTGCACACTCCCTTCTTTGTCCAATTCCTAAGTTTCTTATAGGTTTAGCAGAGTTTCCTGTAGGATTGTCTCTGCTTCCTGTAGGTCCTTTTATGTATCCTGTAGGAGGCCTTTTCCTTTGGATGAGGTAGATCTAGTGATAGGCCTCCTGACATAAGTGATAGGAGACTTGAGAGAGGCTTGTCCTGATGATCCTTCTCCTTGAGTCTTCAAAAGAGGAGCCATCTACCCCTGTTGTTTGGGTGAGTCTTCAACGACAATAGGAACCTTAGTGGGAGTTTGAGGTTTTCCCTGCCTTATTCTTGTACTTTTTCTTGTCCTAAAGTGCAATGGAGTTTGTCTATGTCTTTTCCCTTCTTGTTTGATAGAGGTACTAAGGGCAACGAGGGAAGCTACTGCCTCTTTCTAAGTGGGTTCTATAGATACCTTGGGTGATTCCTCCTTCTCTTCTGCCTCCCCCTTTTCATTTTGTTTTTCACTCTTGTCTTTCTCCTCTTCTTCTCCCTCTAGTTCCTCACTCTATTCATCAGTTTCCTCCTTTGCACCCTCTTTTGTCTCTTCACCACTTTCCTTCTCTTTTTCTTCCTCTTCTTCCTCGTTTAGTTCCTCTTCATCTCTCTCTGTTTCTTCTTCATCCTTTTTAGTTTCTTCTTCATCCCTTTCACTGGTAGTGGGGCTCTTATCATATTCAAGGGATTTTATTCTTCCTCTGTATGCATGTCTCTGAAAGTTTCCCATGTGATAGGGATTCTGAGGTTTTGGAGGGCATCTTCTATGTTAAGTCTAATTAACCCATGATGGGCTAGCTGTTGATGGTTTCCTTCATGCACCTTCATGCTCACATCTATCACTGATTGAAGAAGGAAGTAGGGTATGCTGAGTTTGTTTTGAGGAGGTGTGTCTGCTCCAAACCTCAATTATTGGAGAAGCCTAAAATCGTATCCGTATACCACACTGTACCTACCTTCACATGAGATATACTTTATAAGGTGGTAGCTAATTTCATTCCAAGGATAGGGTAGGCTTGCTCTTCTAACTCCATTTTTATCTTCCATTGCCTCCTGTCCTTATAAAAAGAATTTATTCTTTGTAGTTTGGCTATTTCCCTTATCCTCCTTTCTCCAAGGCACTCCTAGAGGAAGGGTGGTGATTATACCTATGGTTTCAGGGGTGAGTTCGATGGAGAGGCCTTTCACCACAACAGTGGCATGGGTTCTAGTCAGTGGAATGAGGGAGAGAGCAAAATCTCTGGCTACTTCATCATCATATCCCCTCAATTTTTCAAAGAAACCCATCCAATTATGCCTTGTGAATATCTCTAGTACAGCAGGGTGTTGATGAATCCTCACTGTGTTGATGGGCTTCCTCTTATTAAATAACCCTATCATTTTTCTTTGATGGATGGAGGGTTGTACATGTTTGACACAAAATTTAATGATTGAGGAATTTTAGATGAAAATTATGTGTATGTAATTCCCCTAGACTGCAACCTTTTCAATAAACTAGAAGGCTTTTTTATATTCTTTTCACTTGGAAAATGTGGGGAAGTATAGAGCCCACCACCTTATCACGGCTTGATGAAGCCAACCTCTATTTTTCCCTTTTAAAACTGCTCACTGCCAATCTTGTAGGTGATGGATTGTATCCTGTAGGACCTCTTGTAGGATTTCCTGTAGGGTCCTGTAGGTGGTCTAGTGATGGAAAAAAATGAATTCTTCATTTCCTGTAGACTACTTGAGGACCACGAGAAATTTTTCTAGTGTGTAGAATCGAGAATGTGAATGTCTATATGGATGGGGATCAACGCTTATTTCCTCATATAGGTGATTTAAGTGGGGTTATGTGCTGGTAGCTGAGGTACGAGTATCCATGTTTGGACCATTGGTCCCACTACCACATCATCATTCTCCTCACCTCGTAACCAACTCCCACTTTGGGCATCCGTAGTTTAACCACTTTCGACCTTGTCTCTCCTTTTCCTTGACTTAACTGCTGCCACATGTGTAAGGACTAATTGTCTTCTCCTTGTTGATTGAGCGAAGGTGGCCAAGTTAACTGGCCACCTTTTGCTTATAAAACAACTATTTCACAACTTTTACATGTTTGATCATATTATGCTAACGAGAGAGTGGAAGCAAGATACTTACCTGTGGTAATGATGTCGTGATGCTGTTTGTTGAAGAATGATATCTTTGTTGTGTGTTTTATGCATGGTCTTTTCGCCTCTTTTTTTATTGTCCTCTAATGATTTTATTTGATGTGCAGGTACTTGGATGTTGATGTTGATGATCTTGATGCTATTTCTATGCTCTATAGGAGCTTCTTTGACCTCTGGATCTCCATGCTTCAAGCTGACTGCAACCTGTGATTTTGTGTTTTGTGGGATAGGCTGCTACAGGATTTCCTATAGGATGTCCTATAGCTGCTTCTCCCTCAAAAATTTAAATCATTTTCCACTTCTGGAGCATGAGGATGGTTGACATGGGTAGAGAAGGGGTCTATGAATTTGTGAATGAGGAAAATAGCCTACAAGTGTTGTCCCCTTCTTCTCTGTCTTCATCCTCTTTTCTTTGTTTTTTTCTTTGAAAACTGTAATTTAATTTTTTTTTTAAACTGACTTTTTTTTTCGGATGAATGCAGGGGTGATCATGGTGGAGAGAGGTATGGTGATGATAAGGTGAAGTATATATATATATATATATATATAGACATGGGAAGGTCATTCCATTGCTCTAGGGTTCCTTTAGGATTCCCAATCGACTACAATTCCTATAAGATCATCCTATATGTCGTCAGGGAATCTTGTAGAAAACATAGAACCCTTGCAAACTGAGGTAAATGAGTGGAAAAATGGAGGGAATGATGGAATGATGAAGGATGATGAATGGAGAAATAAAAACATGAGCTGGATAGGTCCCTTTTGATTCTCTCTTGTTGCTCTGATCCTCCTCCTGCTAACCTGCAAACAATATTTTCAAAGTTTTCTTTTCTCTTCTTTTTTTTTGAAAGCAACTAGTCTGCCTCCAAGAGGTTTTCATCCTAGCTGCTTGCCCTGAGCGCCTCAAAATAGGTTTTCACCCAGAGATTTTTTTTGGTTTTTTTATTTTGACACCATTGGTTCGCCTCAAGAGGTTTTCAACCCAATAGTGGGACTCAGGTGCCTCATGGAGGTTTTCACCTGAGTCTCCTTATTTTTCTTCTTTTCTTTTTTCAATTTTTTCATTTTTCTTTTCCTTTTTATTTTTTATTTTTCAGTGACTTGATGAGGTAGGCGCTGAGACTTGCTCCAACGCCATCACTGTTTTGTTGATATCATCAATGAACTCTTGCTTTGACGATGGCTTCTTTTAAACCTTCAATCTGTGCCCATTAACAAGTAAAGGAATAACATATGCATCTATGGTTCTAATATGTACTGAACCATTATCATGACATCTCTCTATGACATAAGGCCCTAACCATTAATTCATTAACATGCCCTTAAATCTGTTATATCTGGAATCATATAACAAAGTCTAATCACCTTCTTCAAATTGTTTGTCCTTCATGTTCTTGTCATGCCAGATATTCCTTTGAATTTGAGTCACCTTTGTGTGCAGGAGGGCCTGCATTCTAAACTCATCTAACCCATTTATTTGGAGCAATCTCTCTTTCTGTGCATTGTTGAGATCTAGATCTAGTTGGGCTACCATCCTCAATGTATTGAAATCAAATGGACAACAAGGCCTTCTTCCCATACACCAACTCATAGGGGGTGAATCCAGTGGTGGTCTTCCAAGTGGTATTGTAGGCCCAATTGGCCTCAATTAATCTATCTGCCTAATCTTTTCTGCTGCTGCTAACCACTTTAGTCAGAATGCCCTCCAACGCTCTGTTGGTCACCTCCAGTTGCCCATTAGTTTGTGGGTGATAACTAGTGGAGGTTATATGCTTGATCTTGTGCTGGATTAACAAGTATTCAATCTTGTTGGATGTAAACTAGCTGCCTTGATCAGTGACCAATTCTCTAGGGTACCCAAACTTGTAACATACATTTTCCCTTAAGAACTCAGCCACCTTCTCCTCTGTTGCTACCTTGATTGCCTTGGTTTCAGCCCACTTGGTCAAATAGTCAGTGCAAACAATGATGTATTTCTTTTTCTTGGATGGAGGATCAACCGGTCCAATGAAATCCATGCTCCACTTTTCAAATGGCTCAAAAGTCACTTGAGGTTGCAGAGGAATTTCATCCCTTGGAGTAGGCTTTCCCATCCTTTGGAACCGATCACATCAACTAGTATACCTTCTCACATCCTGATGAAGATTGGGCCAATAATAACTAGCTTGTAACATCTTGAATGTTGTCCTCTTGGCTACAAAATGACCTCCACAAGACCCATCATGACAGGTCAGAAGGATGTCAAAGACTTCCTCCTCCTTGACACATCATCTTAGAATTTGGTCTGGGCCTAGTTTTTGAAGAGGTTGCCCCCAATCCAAGTGAATGGGGCACTCTTCCTCACAATCTTGCTTTTCTCTTTGAAGGATAAATTCGATGGGAACTGTGCAAACACCAAGTAGTTTTCTATGTCAGCAACCATGGAGAGAGAACTGAAATAGAGAATAAGTGTCCACCTGGTAACTCATCATCAACCATTCATTCCTCCTTTGCAGGCAAAGTTAACCTGGAAACAAAATCAACAACAACATTTTCCTTTCCAGGTTTATCAACAATAGTTAGATCAAACTACTGTAATAAAAGTAACCATCTAATAATTCCAGCATTCACATCAAGTTTATTCATTAAATATTTAATTGCAGCATGGTTAGTATGCACAAATGTTTGATAACCTGTAATGTAATGCCTAAATTTGTTCAATGAATGCACAACAACTAGGAGATCCTTTTCGGTCAATGTGTAGTTCAGTTCGGCCTTTGACAGATTCTTACTGATAAAGTAAATGGCATAAGGAAATTTATCATCTATATGGCCTAGAGCTACTCCTATGGCTTTGTGTGAGGCATCAACATGTATATGAAAAGGAAGGGCCCAATTTGGGCCTCAAAGAATAGGTGCAGTGGTCAACTTGTCCTCCAGGGTGTCCAAGGCCTCTTTAGAACTTTTTGACCATACAAATTTAGAGTCTTTGACCAACAACCCAAATAAAGGAGAAGCTAACTTGCAAAAGTCTTTTATAAACCTCCGATAGTATCCAGCTAAACCTAAAAAAATTCTAACATCTCTCTGTTTTTGTAGAGGTGGGACCCTTTGGATGATTGTTATTCTGTTTGGGTCCACCTGCAGTCCTTGCTAGGATATTGAATGACCTAGAACAGTCCCTGCAGTCATCAAGAAATCACATTTTTCGGGACTAAGGGACAGGTTCATTTCAATGCATTTTTTCAACACCTTACCTAAGTTGGATAGAGCCTCCTAGAAATCACACCCATAGGGTGTGAAATCATCCATATAAATCTCTACTGCATCATGGACTAGCTCATAAAAGATACTCATGACTGCTCTCTGGAAAGTGGTAAGTGCATTGCATAGGCCAAAAGGAAGGACCCTATAGGTGAAAGTACCCCAAGGACAAGTGAAGGTGATTTTATCCTGGTCTTCCGGGCTGATTTGGATTTGATTGTACTCGCTGAACCCATCTAGTAAAGAGAAAAACGTTTTCCCAGCCAGGCCATCTAGCACTTGGTCAATGAAAGGTAGAGGGAAATGGTCCTTTTTTGCCTTGTTTAACTCTTTGTAATTGACACAAATCCTCCACTTCCCATTTTTCATTGGAACTAACACCAAAGGAGAGACCCACTCACTGTATGAGATAGGGTAAATGAGTCCTGCATCTAGAAGCTTTTGGAGTTCTTCTTTGACTATATCCTTGAGAGCTAGATTCATTCTCCTTTGGGGTTGTCGGATTGGTTTGCAACCTTCTTTGATATAAATGTGGTGATTACACATCGAGGGGTGCACTCCCTTCATTTCCTTGTAACTCCAAGCAAAGGCATCTAGATGTTCCTTTAGCATGTTGCACAAATTTTCTTCTTGGTGTACAGAAAGAGATGGGTTGATTTTCAAGGTTCTCTCAAGGCCGAATTCTATGGTTTTGACACGGGTAGGGTTTGAATCAGCTAAAGCATAGATGAATCTGATGCTTGTTCTGGGCTTCCTTTACTACTTCCTCTAAAGATAATGTGCTTGGAGTTGGACTTTAGAGTATGTGTTCAATCAAATCATCTTCATCTGATTGTCCTCCTTCCATGGCTGTTTCTAAGGTATAGAGTTGGGCTGAATAAACTTCATCTTCTTCCTCCTCTTTGAGCCATAAAGGTAAGTCATGTTCTAGAGATGGTTGAGTAGGAGGGTATAGGACTAACTGTTTGGACATATGCCCATTTTTAATAGTCATATTTCCAGCCTTGCAACTGATGCAGGCATAAACAATGGCTAACCAGCGCCTCCCAAGGATGAGAGGGTAACCAGTAAGCTTAGCCTTAGGTTGGAGGACTAGGAAATCTGCAGGATACTCCCAAGAGTCAATGGAGACCATCACATCCTCCACAATCCCCTCAGGGGTCACTGTGGAAGGGTTTGCAAGTTGCAAGATTGTTGTGGTCTTTCTCAATGAACCCTAGATATTGAGCTTGAGCATGGTGTCCTTAGTCATCACATTAATGTCAGCCCCAAGATCAATCAAAGTGTGTGGGACAATGGTGCCATTGATGTGCACATCTACTATAGGGCTTCCAGGGTCCAAATACTTAGACAAATTACTAGCCCCAACATTAATTCGGACAATTGTCCAATGACATTAATGGTAGGGGTGTCTCTTTTTCGCCTCCTTGGATGTTTCAAGCACTTCTCCTTAATTAACTTGTTGTAAATAGGTACATCTTTTATGGCTTGGAGAAGTGGAATTTTGACACAGACTTTTCACTTCTCCTAGAAGTTCAGTCTTTTCTGGGGTAGGTTGGACTGTATGAGTTAATCTCTCAGGAAAGGGTGGTGGATTTACTTTAGGCATGCTTTCCCCTCTTTCTTCCTCACTCTCCCTAGGTGGAGGTAAAGGTTGGTTGTCCAAGAGTACTCTCCCAGATCTCAGGTTGATTTCCTGAATCTCCACAACATAAGTAGAATAAGATGTCTCTCCATTGTATACTTGATGTGCTTGTCTGTTGTTAGGGTTTGTATTTGGTTGGGTAGGCATCTGGGGTTTTTTAGGTGGAGCAGGGTGTAAAAGCTGTGGTTGAGTAGGTGGTGTAGGCAATAAAGCTGGAGCATTGTTGTATGGGGGCCTCCACCCTTGGGGTGGTGCATTCCACTAAGGCTGTGGTGGACAATATGGCTGAAATGACTAGCTGGTCGACTGGTAATGATAATGAGGTGCAAAGGACCAAGGAGGGGGTGTAGACTAGGAAGGATGAGCAGGGAACCCCCAAGAGGGAATGGATGTGGTCTAGTTGGGGTTGTAATAGGCATGGGATGACCCTTGCGTGCCCTGCTTGTATGGATAAGGCCCATGAGGTCTCCTTTGATTTATGTAGCAGAGTTGTTCAGTCAGCCCCTCATCTCCCTGATACACAACTTTTAGTCCAAGTAGAGAAGGGCACTTGTCTGTGGAGTGGTTTTCTTCATAGATTGAGCAGACTTCAATCAAGTGCAATGGACATTCATTCCTCGAGTGCCTCCTTGTGCATGTAGGGCAGAAAATGGCTAAGGCTCTCTCTGCTTCCTCCTGTTTTCTCTTAATGTGCATAGTGTCCATCTGTAGGGCAAGGGTTTGCAACATCTCACTCTTGAAATCTTCCAGCGTGTTCCCAATTTCACCCTTGATGGATGTAGTGGAAGAGGATGGAATGGCCATTAGTTGACTATCCCTACTCTTATTCCTAGCTTCCCTAGAATGGTTCCTAAAGACAGTCTTGATATCTTCATAGGGTAGCTGGTAGATGTCCCCTCCTGCTAGCAAGTTTAGGGTATCCAAAAGATCTTCCCTTACCCCTCTAAGCAGGAATAGCTTCAGCGACTCAGGGTCACACGTGCACCTGGCCCTTTTGTAGCTAAGCTAGAATCTTTCTTCATAATCCTCTAGGAATTCATCATTCCCTAAGGTCATCCTAAAAATTTCCTCTTTAGTGTTTTTCAACTTGCAGTAGTCTCGATACATGTTGTTGAAGGCTTGCTACATCCAAGCCCAAGTTGTGATACCATCCCCAGGTAAACCCATGAACCAGCGCAAAGCTACAATGTTGAGAGTGGATGGGAATAGTTTCAACTTTTGCTCATCATTGGTGTAATCATAGGTTCTGCATGTGACAACAAACTCAAACAAGAAAGTGTCTGGATCTTCTGAGGTCATTCCATGGAAATGAGGAATGGTAGAGGGCCTTATATTCTTCATCTTGGTATCTCGATTAGTTTCTCTAATGGGAAAGGCTGATACGTAAGGGGGGAGGCCCCCAAGATCTGAAGAATTGCAATGCTAGAAAGAAAATGATAGAACACACAGTAAATAAAACCACAAAATGTTTTTTTATTAAAATTGATAATAACTATAAAGGCTACATTGTGGCGAACCATGTGTCCTTTTACAAAATTGAATCCTTGTAAAGGAGGAAGTATTGAATAGGCCTTCAAAACTTGGTGCAGTAGAAAGGAGACTTCTAAGATAAGAAAAATACCTTTAACGTGACCTAGGGTGAGAGGAACTACCCCTTAATGTGTAGTCCAAGCCATTTATATTTTAAAATCCTATCCATACATGCAAGAAAAAATTCTCTTAAAAACTTCTCTCACTCCCAATTTGAAGTGGAAATAAATGAAGACATTCCATGGGATACTTCGTAATGGTTCCTCATAAGGGAACCCTCTTAAGGGATGGTTAAAGGAATTAGTAGGATTTCTATACTTGTTATACGGGATTTATGATTACGGACAAAAGTATCTCCCCTAGGTCGGTGGCTAACCTATAACAACAAAGAGAAAAGGAACACAATGATTTTCCTTAAAGTAAGTAGATGATGGAGTGAGGCCTACCTGGAATCCTTTGCACACTTCGCTCCTTCTTTAGCTTGGAAGCTCTAATTCCAGGTATGAATGCCAAATTTTGAACCTGCACAGTCAGATAACACAAGGCAAGAAACTACAATATCTACGCAGTATCATCTAAGTACTTCATTCAATAGATCAACATGGTATTGAAATAAGAGAAATAACAACATCACATATAGGAAGAAAATGGATTCTTTCAATTAATATAAATGGAAGGAGATTACAACCATAAGTAGCAGTTGATCTTGTAGAAGAGTTCATTCAAGTTGTTGACTTGTCCTTTCCTTGGCACACTATTCACCTCTAATCACCCTAAATGCATGAGATGATGACCACTCAAAACAATAGTATAAGGGTAGAATCACTCTCCAAACGCCAACCCAAAAAACTGATCAAGTGCTTATGGAATGAGGTAAATATATAGGAAGGAGAGGTAGTTCATGAATTCTCATCCATTTAGCAATCTAGGCTTGAGATCCAAAAGGGATGGGAGGATGAGATCAAGGGATAAGATGGTGATTTATCCAAGGTGGAATGAGATAAGATTCAAATGTTTTATCTAAGGTAAGTAGTTGTAAAAACTTATGGAAACTCCTAGAAGCGGAAGCTTCCAGAATCTTGATCATTCTCCCAGATTTATAGAACCAACAGATGTGCAAAGGGGAGCAACTCGTTGGTGACCAACACAGGCCATAATGGAGCAACCTACTGGTGAACGCACCCCAGTAAGCTTACAAGGAGCGTTGGTCCTCAAAATGGTCCAGATGATGCAGTTTAGGGATGAAATTATGGGGGATGAAGGAAACATGCTTAGGGATTTGTGCAAGATGGTGAAAATGGGGAATATGATGTTAATTGATCCCATTAGGAGGCTCACTGATCGGATATGAAAAAATGGCCTATAACATAATGCCCCCTAAAGCACAAAGTCAAAGACGATGACTGATGAGTAAAGTGCTTTACCTTGTGACAAGTCGGGATCAAGGACAACTAACGAGCTTCATCAATACATTTAAAACATGACATCTTTGTTTGCTGAGGGAAGCATACCCATACTCAGTTCATAAGATAATATAACATGTACAATGATCAAAATATGTGTCCATAGATGCAACTGACAGACCCACGAACAGATGATTGTCTATATGATCATGACCATTATACATAGTGATCTTGTATAATTCTTGAAATCACAGCCTGGATGGATGAAACTAGATCTAGTGTCTTCCATCTCGTTCACACGACCAACCAATGTACGAGTCTAACCATGTGAATCAATGAGTTAGAGTTAAACATGGTAGACACCATCTAATTACTGGCCAATGATGTAAGTTGTTAACAGACGCGAGAGAAACCATCGATGATGTTAGTGGACCCCAAGGTACTATAGTACAATATGTATGGTGTGAATAAATGATTTGATCTCTAACACCACACGAAATATTTCGTTCGAAGGCCATTGATGTAAAACTATCACCGAGAGTGAGGAAACTTTCCATTTATGTATGCAAACACCAAGGTACCAAAGGTGTGTTTCTAAGTCAACTTCTTGGATGATGTGCTGATGTCGATAGGAAGCGACTCGTCACGGGAGGGCCTTGATGTATCCCCCATCAATGACAAAAAACAAGTATCATGATTGAGACAGAATGACCAGAATAATGCTGACATGGAACTGGATCAGGAAAGGAAAACATGAAATGAAAGCTTAAGAGTATTGTACCAGAGATCAACTGAATGACTTCTCTTCAACACACCAATGACACTGAATGAAGTTGGCAGCATTGACCCAAAAACGAAATGGAGGTTCTAAAAATGAGTATATTTAACAAATCCTGAGAAGGAGTGGTTCGACCCTGTCATATCAACGAGTCCATCGTTGTTTGATATTTTGACAAGTCCATCATTGTTTGATGTTTTGATGAGTCTAGTGAAGGAAAAATTCGACATCTTTTTCATGTTTAGAGAGTTTGAAAAAGAGGCGAAAAAGAAAACTCCAAATGCCCCTTTTCGTAGGTAGTCCCTTAGGTCCAAAAAGGTAGAAAACAATACCCAAGAGAACCTCTTAGCCATGTTCGAGATCATAGTCATTCTTTTAAAGATGGAATTAGTCTAGAAACCAACAACTTCTATGAATTGATATCTTTAAAACTAGTCTTGAAGCTAATGCAAGAATTCGATGTAATTCAACTACAAAATTATGGTTATTCAATGTTGGTTATTCAATAGATGTGGAAAGGGGTTTCTATCAATATATTTATATACATATGTTATATGATGAAATTCTCAATCTAGACATTTCTTCTTCACATACATTTTTGTCCCATATTTACAAAGATAATAATAGACTTATAGATAAGATTTCAAAATCAAGAGTTAAGTTGGAACAAGGAACTTGCATCACGACTAAAATCTAAAGTGGTCATACCACAAATATAATCATGAATCTAGGCCTAACTCTCAATTTATCTATTTCTACTATATCACTCTCAATTAGACTTTTCAAGGTTTTAAGAGGAATAATTAATGTGATATTTTTTTTATCATTTTTCTTGCACTTGCACACATATTATCTCTAAATGTAGCATAAGTATCTTTTTTGTTTTTATTAAAAATAATATAGATATAATTTTTTAGGTACAAACTTTTGTGTGAAGATGGCTTTGTCATAAGAATGCAATGAAATGACATTAAGAGAACTCCTAAATGCCTCAAGCATTTGGAACATATTTGTTATTTTAATAATAAATACAAATCTTAAAAAGAAATAATTAACAATTAAATTTATTTATAATATTATATTATAGCACTAAATTTTATATATAATATAATTATAAAAATAATAATTATGAGATATAAAGGGATAAAATAATATTTATAAACATAATACAAATATTATATTAGATATAAATAATAATATATAAATAATAATTTGATTATTTATACCAAATATTTATCAAATTTATTTATAATTATTACCTAAATAAATAAAATAATATAAAGTAAATTTATTCATAATAGTATATTATGTTATGTTTATAGTTTTTTCTTCGAGATACATATAATATGTTATATTTTATTATATTATAAAGTTCATATGGATATTACATATCATATATTATTATGAGAATTAATAATATTAAAATTCAATATTGATATTATTATGGTTGACTGCGGTTGAGTATGTTTGACTATGTTTGATTACTGTTGACTATGCTTAATTTTCATAGTCCGTGTTTCATTATGGATGACTTAGATTACCATATTGAGCTATGCTTAGTTACGGTTAATCATGGTTAACTATGGTTCATCATGTTTGAAGGATATTCTTCACTCAATTGTGCATTTGAGCCATTGAATAGTTTAGTAGCAAAGTCAATGGTCAACTATGGTTAACCATACTTAACCCTAGTCACCCATGATCAATTGTAGTTAGCCATGGTTAAACAAGGTTGGCCATAGCTAAACTATGAGACTAAGTGATTTATAATACAGTTATATCTATTGTGATATTTATCTTTGTTGACTTATGTGAACATGATATTCATCAATGTTTATGTCACATTACAACCTTCA
>APFE031026442.1:2586-14902 GCA_000404065.3 Pinus taeda
TTATTCTTTAAGATAAAGTGTATTCATGGATTGTTCCTCTGAATGCTGCGATTTTCTCTAGCAGGGAGGAAGTCATTTTTTTCCTTAAGAAAGTTCTGGACGACAATATTAGAGTTTTTTGGAAACGGTTGTTCTATAGAGAATCTTCATTTTTTTATTGATACCTTTCATTGTGCTGATATAAAACAATTTCTTCACTAAAGATTGCTTTCATCAAATTTTTTGAAGTTGAAACTAGTATCGTATCTGGGTTAAAGTTTTTAACTGCATCTAATAATAATAAAGATCAAGTTTCCAAAAGATTTGCTATTTATACAAGCAAAAGTTCAAAATCTGAAAGAGAAATGGTGTCTTTAGTAAATGTCAAATGCTGTTAACCACAGCAGATTTTATTAGGGGGAAAAATATTTAAAGAAATGAGAGGTAACTATTCCCTTGGATTATGTACATAATAGGGATAATTTCTTCTTTTATTTTGCCTATCAACTTTTAAAAATTAAATTATCTGCCTAATAACCTAGCTAAATTACTCCTACTCCTATTTTAACTATATACAGAAAAATTGACTAGGTAAAATGATATTTCCAGTGAAACCATCTTTTCATTTTTATTCCTACACGTATGTGCCTTTTAAACATCAGTGTTAAGAATAAAACTTTTCTTGGACTGTCAACATTGAATGTGGAATTAGAAAGTGTAACTACAGTCGGAATTCTACCTGAAATTTCTTCTTTATGAAATCTTCTTTCCAATTGGATACCTATTGGATCATAAAAATCAAGATGAATTTCTGTTATGGATTGGTGATCGTTCAATAGGAAAGATGAAAAGCTAGTTTGTGAATATGAGCTTTTAATTTTAATGGCCTGAAATCTATTATGCGTTAAAGTCAAGCTTTTAGCAATTTCTCGTAAAAGGAAAGTTTCCACATATAAATCACTAAAAAAAACAATGAATAATAGATGGAATTTTCCCAAAAGAGAATTATCAATTATCGTGAATTGCTGGCAAGTTTCCAAAAATACTTTCTCTCGTTGATGATGTTTTGGATGACATAGAAGTTTTTTGAGGAAGGCTGATATTGATAGATCTTGGAATTGAAAAAGTTATATACTTCCATGACACAATTCAGTTTTCCAAAATGGTAACGCATCTCTCGAATGTTCTTTGATAAGGTGCTCAATATACCATAGCAATCTATCAAAAGTCTGAAAATTTAAAACACAATCCGATTTTATACAAAATGGATGCAGGCGAGAAAGAATGTAATGATTATCTGTACAACTCATGTTATAACACAACTCGGATTGATTTGAAATATCTTCTTTTTCACAAGAACTGGCAAGAATTATGGGATCTGAGTAATTTCAAATTTCATCTTGTGAATCAGAAAACAAATTATGATTGGGAACATGCATGGTGGTTTGCTCACGATATGAATCATAGATCGGGATATTGTCTTGGATAGTAAAATCATGCAAATGATCCGTCAATCTGAAATGAGGATTGGCTGGTATAATTCTTGAATTAGAATATCTCTCATTATCTGAGTTATGTTGAGTTACTTGAGATAAATCAACATTATCATCGGCTAAGTAGCTATCATAAATGACTTCGCAGGATTCCCTAGATTTCTCTTTTTCATCCAGTATATTCAAAAAGGGAAGGTCAAGTCGTTCATGTTTGTAAATGGCAAAAGGGGTTTCTATAGCTGTCTCTTTATCTTGAAATCCTAATGGTGATTCATTTGGGTAATCCTCTTTACTTTTTTGGATATCATTAATATTGAGGGGAAGAAAATTATCATCACTAAAAACATCAGGATAAAGAGAAAAATATGACTCTGAAACAATGCATTTGAAAATATCATCGTGAAAAAATTCTTGTTCATCACATTCATCGTAGACATTAGGCTTTAGATCATACCTTTGTGTGTTCGTATTTTCCGAAAGAGAATAAGTTTGTTGTTCTAACCTTGACATCTGCATTTGTCGACTTGCGATGATATTATCTAACCTTGTCTCCAAGTTGCTTTCTGGTTCCAAGGCAGACTTTCTTTCAATATTCTCGCTTGTGTCCTCTTGTATTAGAGCGGGCATGTCTCCTAATCTTTGGGAAGTTTCTTCATCATGAGTGATTCGCATATTCAAATTGGAATTTTCATTCATATTAGAAGAAAATGGAACAAGACTTGGACTAATTTCAGCTGGATCGGGCATAGGAGGCAGGGAATAGTTACGCTCAACAAAATCTGAAAATTCTTCATTCATGAGTTCGTTCTCAACATCATATTTTAGACAACTAAGATGAAATCGCATATTAAAATCCCTAATAGATTCATCTTCTTTTCGTAGATATTCAATTTCATCATATACCTTATCATAATCATAGCAATCAAGTTTACAAATGAAAGCCTTGACAAATTGGTCCCAGCTGTGAATTGAGGCAAATGGGAGGGTTCTACACCAGTTTCTTGCTTCCGCTGTGAATGTGAGAGTAAAAATTCTGCATAAAATGCCTTCGTCAATTCCTTGGACGTTTGAACTTAAAACATTTTGAATAAATTGAAGGGCATGATTAAAAGCATAAGAATTACTCTTACCATTGAATTTTACCTAAGACAAGAGTCTTACCACTTCAGGTGGGGTGTTGGAAGAGGTGCAAATATGGATACAACTCCAAATGGGAAGTTTGAGAGAAGCCATCCTAATTCAAATATCACAATTGCCCACAACTCCAACAGACAACATGTTCAGGCCCTCCTTCTAGCGCCAAATATGTTGAAGCCTCGAAAATCGGGTCGACAACAAGGGGGATACCCACCCAGTCCGGACCTTGGTTGGCAGCTCCTTATCTGTTTGGTTTAGTGGGTCCAACTAGGGATAATGGGACTAGTTTCCCAATCTAAGGGTGTGTGTGTGCAGACTTGGATGTTGCTGATCCAAAAGTTCCTATCTAAACTACTTTAATCTAACTCTATGCTATTGTAATCTAATGAAAACAGCACATCTAATCTATTCTAACCCGGGATGTAATTCTTCTATTATGCGATCTAAAGATATTTCAAATAATAACTGGTAATAAAGATCATTCAGCGATTATAAGAATGGAAATCAATTAAGATGAACCACTTTGCATAAAAATTTAGCCAAACAGTTGTGAACAACATATCGCATACTAAGTTATTCATGCATTAAACATAAATAAATGGCTCCACCATACAAAAGTGCCAAATGGTAACACAAACATTCATGTAATAACATATAAACAACTAAAAATTGTATATTGCTTTAAGAATATAAGCAGAAATGGTCAAGAGATAAAAGTACCATTTATGATTGGTCCTACTCATAATCTTCAAGCAACAATGATTTATCTCTCCTTGTTCTAATATCTACTAAGACTACAGAAGTGCAACATCAGTAGCAGATACCAAATGCAAACATCAATAAATCTTGATCTGTTCATTCATCAAAACCTCCTCTGAGGGTGCAAAAGTGCATGTTCTGAGGACAAGTTTTTGACAAATTTCTGGACCCTTCTCTAAATGCATGAGAAGGGTTTAAATACTGCTAACTAAATAACTTAATTACATAAATTTAGGATACGGTTTAAATGGCCGCCCTTTTTCTAAGCAAACTTATTTCTAAAAAATCGAATCTAATTCATAACTATTTCTGCTTTTGCTCCTTAATGTTGCAAGCATTCAACATTTTCCTAGGAAGAGTCGGCTGGTTGCCTTCCGCTTTTGTTTGAGTTAAGCAAATAGAAATGGCAAGCGCTGGCACCATTTTTGAGTAAACTAGAAGATATTTTTTTGGGAATCATCCTCTGGCTAGGTGAATTAACTGCGTATATACTTGGTAATGACCAAAATTTCCCTCAAATTGCTTCTGCCTTTGCTATATTGATTTCCGGACTTGCGAATGACTAAGCAAGTTAGGGACCTTGCTTTCTGAACAATTTTCTTAGCGCATTGAAAACTGCCTCCGTTCTTTGATCCGGGCCTTTCTGGTGTGTTTTTCGCCTTTAGCGCCATTTCCTTTACTGGGTATAAGCTTCAGGATTTTTTGTAAACATGTTGCTTTTGTGAGCTTTTGACCCTGAGTGTTGAGTCGGCTATTGATGTCAGCATCTGTTCAGAAATGATCTGGAATCTGCGGTTCCATTGCATGCAGTACCCGTTTATGAGGGCATCTCTTCTCTGTCTCCGAGTCTTGACGCTTTCCCTTTTTCTTTAGATGTTTCCTGTTTTTCATTCCTACAGTTCACGCAAAGGAAAAGAGTAATGACAATAAATATTGACGCGAAAGCTCTAAGCTCTACGAAAGTATAAAATAATGCCACCCATTCTGAACTGACTCTTCGACAAACACAAAATTGTCCTTCATTAACACTTTGGCGTACATTCATTAATTTTCTTTAAGGTGCACATCCACTTTTTTGGTTTACTGACAGCTTTTCTTGAATGTTGAGCCGAGGAATATTTGCCATGGGCGATTTCTGTAACTTGCATTACGTTATCGTGTTATCGCATTTTGTCAAGATTGTGATATCGCAGATCGCAGATCGCAGATTGTAGCATCACAACATCGCAGCATTGTAGCATCGCAGCATCGTGTTTATCACAGCATCATGTTTATCGCAAGATCGCAGATCGTGTTAGATCGTTATGTGTTGTTTATGCGATGTTGCGACATGTGATGTCGTATATCGGCCATCGGAGATTTCTTAAGATCTTCATTTATGGGCGCTTCTTAATGTATGCGATGTGATGAATTCCGCGTCGCTTTTTCGCAGTTTTTATTGTGCTCATAAAGAAATGTTCTACTCTCTTCTTGCAATGCGATATATTTTTAAGGAGTATAATACAAAAAAAAAAAAAAAAAAAAATTGAATTTTTTACTAAGGGTCCCCACTTGTTTTATTTTATTTCTAATACTAAAGAAGGAGGGGGGTTGTTGGTGGCCACAACAATGGAAATTCACTTGGAAGAACCAGTTATCTCTTCTTTTCTTATTGAATCTTAACTTCCAAAACAAAAAAAAAAATTATAACTCTAAATTTTGTTATGGACAGATGGAGTACATTATGCCTTATCCTATCAATGACATTTTGTTTCAACCTCTTTTTATTCTAATTTCTTTGCTTCCTCAGGCTTGTCCTTGTATTTACATCAGCCATTACTTGGTCTTGTAAAGATAAAATAAAGTTTTCTCTGTGTGCCAGTTTTTAAAATATGCTCGTTTGTCGTAGGTAGAGTCTCTGCTGCCAGAAGGCTTCCATAGCCTCGACAGGGTTACCTGTTACCCAGCAATGATCCTTTATCCTGGTTAAGGTGATCTACAACTTTCAAAGAAAAACTCACATTGACACTTTTTCTTTGATTTTCTTTTTTATTCTTAAAGAACAATGTCTTGGTTTGGTAGCCAAATTATGACACAGTCATTCACTTGGTTTACACTCTTGCTGAACAAGCTGGCTCGTGATGAGACCCCTTGTCTTTTGATTTTAACAATCTTGAGTCATTACCCTGTTTTGATGGACAATATTGGCAAAGTTAGCAAGTTATAATATCTGTGATCATTATAAGTCGGCTCGTGATGAGACCTCTTATTCTTTAAGATATAGGGTTTCTTGGATTGTTCCTCTGAATGTTGCGATTTTTCTTTAATCAGGGAGGAAGTCATTATTTTCCTTAAGAAAGCTCTGGACGACAATAATAGAGTTTGAAAATAGTTGTTTTACAGAGAATCCTTATTTTGTTATTGATACCTTTCATTGTGCTGATATAAAACAATTTCTTTGCCAAAAGGTTGCTTTCGTCAAATTTTTTGAAGTTGAAACTAGTATCATATCTAGGCTAAAGTTTTTAACTGTATCTGCCAATAATAAAGATCAGATTCTAAAAAAAAAATTGCCATTTATACAAGCTGAAAGCTCAAAATCTTAAAGAGGATTGGTGTCTTTTCCGTGAATACCTATAGTAACCATTTACAACTGTTTTTATTTATAAAAAAAAGAAAAGAAAAACTATTCTATAAAATAGAAGAATAATCTTCTATGGAAAATATATTTTAAGGATTTGCCCATTAACAGGCAAATGATCCCTTCTACCTGCTAAATCCTGTGAGACAAACATTGATGGACCTATGACTTCAACAATCTGAAAAGGGCCAAGCCACATTTTTTGAAATTTCGTATGTTTGCCTTTTTCTTCATGTGCCTTATCCCATTTTAAAACTAAATCTCCCATTTGAAAAAAAAAATTGGTCATTATGCTTGAATCAAAAGAGGATTTTATTAGCGCTTGATGATGAGCATGGGTTTTCTTAGCTTGTTCTCATTGTTCTTCTAATTTAATTATTTCCATTTGTCTTAGTTGTATGGAGGAAGTAGGTACTTCATCAATGTATTGTATTAAAGACAAGGAGGGAATGACTAAGTGAGTTGCAAGAACCACTTCTTTTCCATAAACTAAATTAAAGGGAGAAGTGTCGATCGAAGCTTTTTTCGTTATTCTATCTGCCCATAAAGCATTTACCAAAGCTTTATGCCAATTCTTTTGGTTCTGGTCAACTGTTCTTTTAATAATCCTGATTAGGTTTTTATTTGTCGACTCAGCCAACCCATTACCTTGTGAATAGTAATTGGCCGAATATTTTAGTTTGAACCCTCTTTTAAGTGCAAATTCAGTCATTTCCAGAAAATTATGATGCATTATCAAACATTAAAGCCGATGGCAATCCAAACTAATGATTATAAATTGATCTATGAATTCAATAATATTTTCAGAATTGGCTGTCTTGAGAGGAACTGATTCTACCCATTTAGTAAAATAATCTGTTGCCGTGAGGATGTATCTATGTTGCTTAGAAGAGTGAGGAACGATCTCACCTATTATGTCCAAGCCCCACTGAGTGAACGGTTGGTCGATGTTCACTAGCTGTAGTGGCAGGGACGGTTTCTTTTGTCTTCCAGCAGTAGTTTGGCAGACTTGACATTTCCTCACGTAACTGTGTGAGTCTTTGAACAGCGTAGGCCAGTAATATCTTGCACGTAAGATTTTATGTGCAGTAGCGTCTCCAGCATAGTGTCCGCCTGTTGGTCCGTCGTGGAGTTCCTGCAAAACTTTTTCAGCTTCAATTTTTTCAAGACATCTAAGAAGAACAGAATCATAATTCTTTCTAAAAAGATTATCATTTATGAGCTGATATTGTTTAGCTTTCAATCTCAGAGCTCTTTTCTTAGTGTGATCCAGGTGTGATGGAGCATACTCGTTCTTAAGATAATAAATGATGTCAGCATACAATGATTCTGCATCGTTTAGGCTTACCTCACACATTTGTACCTCTTTAGATGAAATTTCAGAAATTTGCATTGCTCCAGCCTACATTTTGCAGAAGCCTTGACCTCTTACAATGTTTGCTGGTTTGATTTCAAGGTCGTATTCCTGTAAAGCAGTGATCCAATTGGCCCTTTTCTCACCCACATCCTTTTGTACTAGAAGATTTTTTACCGCTGGAAATAGTACTATGATCTTAGTATGGTTTTTAAGTAAGAAAGGTTTGAAATATTTGATTGCTTTGAAAACAGCATAGGCCTGTTTCTCCACGTCTGAATAATTGAGTTCAGCACCTTGTAAATTTGAGCTAAAAAACGCAATTGGGGCTTCCGCTTTTTCTTGATTTGCTTGAGTTAGAATCGTGGCATATGATTTCTTTGAGGGAAATGTGTATAAAATAAAAGATTCTGAAAAATCCGGGGTTGCTAAAGATGGAGCATTAATAATAGCCTGTTTGATCAGGTTGAATGCTTCATGTTCATCTTGACCCCATTTAAAATTTGAATTCTTTTTAATCATGTTTTGCAAAGGAGACACAATTCGTGAAAAATATGGGACAAATCTCTTTACAAAATTGATTTGACCAAGGAAAGATTGCATGGCCTTTTTATTATGAGGTAGGGATATTTCAGAAATTTCTTTGATTCTGTCAAGATCAATGTGAATACCGGATTTTGACACTATGAATCCTAGAAGTTTTCCTTCACTTAATGCGAAAAAAGATTTCTTTCGGTTAAGTGAAATTCCATACCTTAAACATCGTTGAAAGATTTGTTTTAAGTCTTTGAGATGGTCGCTTCGCTTCTTGGAGTACACTATTATATCATCCAAATAAATTACTATAGATTTATTGACTAAACCCTTGAATGCGATGTCCATGGCTCTCTGAAATGTAGCGTCAACATTAATCAAACCAAATGGTATCTTCCGATATGCGTATGTGCCCCATTTAGTTCTAAATGTGGTTTTCAACTGATCATCGGGACGTACCAGCACTTGATTATATCCTAAAAATCCATCCAAGAAAGTCATCAGTTCTGAGCCTTCTACTGCCTGTAGTATTTGTTCCATAGGTGGAAGAGGAAAATTGTCTTTTTGACAGGCTTTGTTAAGATTCCGAAAATCGATACAGATTCTAATATCTCTGTTTTTCTTTCTAACGAGTACCATATTGGAGACCCATTTGGAATGTCTAACGGGGAAAATTATTTTGGCTTTTAATAACTTATTTAGCTCAGTTTTTATCTGATTTTCTAAATTTGGGTGGATCTTTCTCAGTTTTTGTTGGACAGGTTTTTCGTTATTGATCATAGGAATAGTATGTTGAATGATAGAAGTGTTGTATGTCTTCAGTTCATCATAATTCCAGGCAAAAACATTTTTATATTGTCTCAAAAGACAAATATACGCTAGTTTTTCTTCAGGGACTAGGCCGAGGCCTAGGTTAATGTTTTGTGGTTTATCATCGGTTCCTAGGTTTACTAATTCGTAGTTCAAAGTTGAACTGTAGAGCTTTGAATTGGTAGACTTTTTAAACCGATTTTTCAAATCGTATAAGTCTTCTAACTTAACCATTGATTTAGGTATAGCATTATCAGTGCTATTTTGTTGTATTTGTCGATCGTGATGGTCTTCGTCAATTATTTGATTGGAGTAGGATCCTTCAGAAGTGAGGAAATTTACAATATCAGGATCGTCATTGAATACTCTCCAATTTGTAATGTTGTCAGGGATGGACGGTCTAAAGATTAATTCTATTGAGAATCTATCTAGACTAAAATCTTCAGAGGGAATAAGCTTAGAGGCTACATTAGCCAAAAGGTCTGCACTTATGTTTTGGAGTCTCAGGATTGAAGAAATATTAAATGCTATGAAATGCTCAATCAGATCTTGTACTAAAGATTGATAGTGTTTTAAATGACCTGATAAGCAATGTATAGTGTTACATACATGTTTGACAACAATCTCAAAGTCTCTGAAGACTTGAAGATACTTGACGTTCAACCCAATTGCTTTGTACAGGCCTTACACCAAGTCCTCGTATTCTGTTGTATTATTTGTGCAATCGAATTTGAGTCTGCACGTAAGCATGGTCTTATTTCCTTCTGGACTAATCAGAACGCATCCTGCTCCTACTCCTTCCTTAGATTTAGAGCCATCAAAATATAATTTCCAAAACAAAGATGTATTTACAGGTTTATCTAAAAAATTAACACACTTTGAACTATCAGTTTGGGAAAAAATTTCGACTTGGGACAGAACTGAATTTTCTAAGTAGGGTGATGTGTGAGCATTGAAATTGCCGAGAAAAGAATCTACCGAGTAATTGCCTATGATACTGTTGTTATACGCTACTGTTTCATTTTATCCCTCTAATTCCGTTACTATGTACTTCTGGTGTAACTCTCGTTCAACCTTTATTTGATTTGGTTTACCGTTGTAAGGTAACCACATGTGCGACCAGTCGGTTGCGAAGTATCCATGGAGTTTTCCGAACCAATCTCTGCTAAGAATTAGGCCATAGAATTCTGGGATATCAGCCACTAGAATGTCAATAACCTGACATATCTTCAGGTTGGATGACAATCTTATGGTTACTTGATTAAGTTCACCAATCAATTCGACTTGAGATCGATCAATTTGAACTATGCGCACTGCGGATTTTTGTGGTTGAACATTTAACTTGGCACATATTGATCTGGGTAAAATATTCGATGAAGCACCGGAATCTACCAAACAATTGTGCACATTTTTGTTGAAAATTTCATAAGTGAGAAGAAACGGGGGAGTGTGAGATCTTGATCTTCCTCCAATCAAGGCGATGTCGTTTGGATCAATCTTATTGATCGTGCTAGTTGGAGTTCCTCCCATGTTGTGGGAAGATTGAGAGAGTACAGCAGTAGGCAAAGATGCAATAGGCACAACATGTAATTCTTTCATCATTATCTTTTGTTGATGTTTTAATTTGCTCAATTCGTAAAGGGTTTTATTAGCCCTAGTATTTTTCATGTCATCAATAATATTGTACTCCATTTCATCCGACACTATCAGTGTTTTTGATGGAGTTGTTTGATCTGCTTGGACTGGGCTAGATTGAGTCTCTTTAGTGGTCATTTTCTTTGTTTCGATTTTATCTTTTGTTGCAGGATTTGTTCTCTTCTGCTTAGAGGTAGTTTGGGGAGGATCAAGCTAATTTTTGCTTCGTGTGCTAACTAGAAATACTTCTTGATCTTCTTCTTGTGGGAGGATGAAATCCCACATTCCTTGTAATTCCACAACTTCTTCGTCATCAGTCTGCCCTTCAGTGGCACTTTCTTCTTCTTCCTCTTCCTCGGATTCAGCATTTGAAATGGCATTGGGTGGTTTTGCATCCGTTGAAGGACCTCTTTTAAAAGCCCTGTAGGGCTTTTTTGAAGAATTTTCTGCTACTTGTTTTTTTATGTCAACCATCTCATTAGACATGATCTTTAAAACTTTCTACAATCCTTCCAAATCGAAAGGGTTTTTTGCTTGTTTCTTTTTGGAGTCTTCTTTGAAGGTGATTTTTTTTAGATTTGCGTTCCTCTATCGTGGATCTCTTTTCCAGGGCTATTACGTGTTTCTCTACTGTTATCGCCTCTGTCATGTTTTCAACTAAGGTTGTTTTATTTTCTCGATCCATGAAGATTGTTGTGTTTGATGGTAAAGCAGTAATATACCATTCACATCGTACTTCTTCGCTGGGTTGGGAAGTAGTGGGAATTTTGTTGAGAATTTTATTGAACTGTAAATTGAAATCATTGATAGGCTTTTTAGCTTCGACTTTAAGATTGGATAGGTCATTGATTAACGTTTCTATTGATCTGTCATCACCAAACTTGGTAAGGAATTGATTCTGGAGGATATCCCAACTTGTGATAGACCCGGAGGGTAGTGAAAAGTACCATGACCCGGCTGTCCCTTGCAGTGTATAGGGAAAAAGCCGAACAACAGCGTCTTCATTAGTAACTCCGTTGAGATTGATAGAAAGCATGAAATTGTTTATGTGTTCTTCTGCTAGCATGCATGCTTCTGGATTGAATTTGGGCAGCCATTTCTCAGGATGTGCCGGTATTTGACTCAAGGGTGTAGGCATTAAAACTGCCCCAGGGTTTTTCCATGGAGACTGGGCCATCGTTGAGCTGCTAGTAGAGGAAAGTGCAGAAGATGATCCCTGTGGCTGGGAAGATGAGGATACTATGATCGTAGATGATTGAAGAGGGGTTGTGGGAGTTCCGGTAGACGGATGGATGATGTAGACGAAAGAGTCTCACTGTCAGACTCTTGCGGTAATTTACTCGCTCTTTTCCTGGTGGGAAGAGGAAACTCAGTTGGCTGAATGCCAAATTTTTCACTCTTTAACCTGGTTAGGGGTTGAGCAGGATTGTACTGCGAAGTCACACTGCTTTGAGATTTATCAGACCTCTGAGGAGAAACAAAAAATCCCTGAAGTTTGTGAATCAGAGATTCAAGTTCAGGAGGTTCAATGGTAGATTGGTCCGAAATAGTAGGGTGTGTAGCAGCGGTTGATACTCGAGCGACTTCTAACTCTGGATTTAAACATACTGGGGAAGTCAGGGAGATGATGAGGGTGATTTACTCTCAGAATGGTATTTAGATTTTGATTTAGGTGCCATTCATAGTTCATGACCTCCTTCTAGTGCCAAATATGTTGAAGCCCCGAAAATCGGGTCGACAACAAGGGGGATACCCGCCCTGTCCGGACCTTGGTTGGCAGCTCCTTATCCATTTGGTATAGCGGGTCCAACTAGGGATAATGGGACCAGTTTCCCAATCTAAGGGTGTGTGTGTGTGCAGAATTGGATGTTGTTGATCTAAAAGTTCCTATCTAAACTACTTTAATCTAACTATATGCTATTGTAATCTAATGAAAACAGCACATCTAATCTATGCTAACCCAGGATGTAATTCTTCTATTATGCGATCTAAAGA
>APFE031026446.1:6310-20379 GCA_000404065.3 Pinus taeda
AAATGACTTAGAAAATACATAATATAGGCAAGCCAACCCATTCCCTTGCCTCTAGGGGTCGAGCTCATCATCCTAGGAGTTGTTTCAACCAACTCTAAACAAAGCACTACAATCTAAGCAGTCAAAACAACTTGCCTCTATAAGGTAGGAAACCAATTCATTCATTAAATTTTCACTCTTTGGTGAATGAATCTTCTAGAACAAGTAACTAAGTGTCAAAATTACATCATGTACATCAAATTACATCAATATGGGTCAAAATCACATCAAGAGGTGAAACTGGTCATAACTGGCTGAAATTTTGAGCTAGAAGGTGAAAATTTGACCAAAAATCTCTATGCGCCGCGGGCCTAAGCTCTATGCGTCGCGCGCCTTTTAGCCTACTTTTGGGGCACTTGCAGGAGTCCAAATTGAGCTCAGATTGGCTTGTTGGAAATCCCTACTTGTCTATGTTCCAACCCAAGTGGAATTTTCAAATTTGGTGTCCATTGTCCTCTCCAAAAGTGCATTCTCCCAAGACTATTTCCTGTGTGTCCAAAAAGGGGCAGTGAGGTCATTTTTTGCATGTTTTTTGACCTTTTGGGGACACAAAACTTGCCCAAATTTCTTGTCCAAGTACCAAAATTCATGATTTCTCATGAAAAATCCAAAACTGCAAGCCATTTGTCATTTGGACCTCCCAATCCTATGCGTCACACGAGGCACGCGGCGCACAGGGAGGCGCACAGAGCACTGGGCTTGAGGCGCGCAGCGCATAGAGCCTATACGTAGTGCCTTTTTTCAGGAGAATTTTGGAGGCCTTCCTAGTGTCAAAATCAGGTGTAGGATAGCTCGTTGGAAAGGTCTTTGAGTCTGCTTTTAATTTGGTGTTCATTTGCCTTGTCAAAAGTCAAATCTCCCAAGACTGGTCAAAATGTGCCAAATGAGGTTGCCTCAAGGCAGAGTGTTGTTGCAGTCAACTTTTGAATGCCTTCCTCAACTCCAAATTGAGGTCATGATAGCTCATTGGAAATATATTTTTGTCTAGTTATCCGTGGACTCATCAAGAAAGTTATTTGGCCAACCAAGCTAGGAGAAAACTTGATTTTCCCAAGGTCACTTCAGAGGTGCATCAATTCTCCCGAGGCGATTGTATTGTTGACATTTCTCTAAAAAACTGACACTTGTGTAAAACATGAAGGAGGTTTTTCTTCCTTGGCCAGTTTTGGACAAAATCCTCTCTCAATTTTATAAAATTCATCTTTTATTGCTCTGAAACATCTTTTAAGTAAAACTTATGTTGATGTGTGAAACAAGGAATTTTGTTGAAATGAAGCGAAATGAAGGGGATAAGGGGCTTCTAAATTCTTGGGGAAATTTTGGGAAGTAGGGAGGGATGTTAGGAAGTAGGGGAAAGTGGAATCTTAGAGATTGAGTGAGGGGAAGCAGTCCAAAAGGGCAAAACACAGGCCTATCCTAGAAAATTGCCAAGTTGTGGCAAGAAACTAGGGTTTGAGCGAAAATGAAGAATTTGGGGGATCTCAGTGATGGGAAGTGTTTGATAAGGTACATGAAGGATATGGGAAGGTGTATGAACATCTGGATATAATTTTTGCTAATGATTTGACCATTCAAGAGAAATTGCCTTCAAAACCCTAGGAGAGGGAAATGAACCTTGCCTAGGCATAACTGAAGCAAGAACAAGCTGTAAAATGACCCAATGGAGCTTGACATGATGATGAAAACCCTCTGAATGATGATAGACTCAGCTGAATAGTGACATAGTATGACATTTGGGCAACTTTGAAAGGAGTGAAATCAAACCCTAGACCTAATGCCTAGTGACCAAATTTTGCTTGAAGACTCACTGAAATGACAAAATTTGACCTTGACACTCTGAGACCACTTTGTAAGAGCATATTTGATCACTGGAGGAAGGATGGAAAGAATGACACTAACAAGCCTCATCATTGGGTAATTATATGGGCCTTAATTCACCTACTAGTTTAGTCAAACCAACTATTCTCACAACTTATTGCATACTTGTGATTATATTTTGTTTATGAGATGAGTTAGAGTTGGATATTTTGCTTTGTGGTCTAATGTGCAATTAATGCAGGATTAAAGGATAAAAGTAAGGAATTTTGGCAAAGACCTTGGTCAAAACTTGAATGGGACAAGGGAGAGGAATTATAGGAGGTAAATCCTCCCCATTTACTACGCCGCCATTCAAATATTCCTCCATCAGCTCGGAGTGCAAACAACCAAATCATGAGTACTAGAAGGCAGTCGAGCAAGTGAAAGTCAAAGCGCCAGTTTATCTTGAGTTTGGTAGCCGAGCCTCCCTAATTTTAAGGAAGTCATTGGAGACTTTAGATGTATAAGTAGAGAGGCCTAGGAACTCAGTAGGATTCAGATTTTTAATTGTAAAAATCTACTCTATTTTCGAGCTGCAAGATGTGTGACAATTTTTTATGTAATCCATGGTTTTGATAATAAGAATGGGTTTTGTTTTGTGCCAGCACTGAGTTAACTCAGATGGTTGAAGCTCTTGGGTTAGGGCCCAACCCTAACAGCCAAGGCTCCTCTTTATTGTACATGCATGCTAGCATAGGTTCATCGTTTAATTATTCATTTGAGTAAGTAGTGAAATTTCCATTACAACAGTGTAGTAGATTGGTTGTGTTTTAGTTTGCTTTCATTTGTGTGTTCTTTCAATTAGCAAGTTAGCAAGGAGAAAAATATCCCCATAAGGTTGTCAGTAGGTGTCTCGACCTCACCTCCTCCCTCTGGGACCATGACTTGAGGAAGGGACCCTTAAACAACCCCAAAAACACAAATTTCTAGTTCTTGCATGAGCTTCAGAGTTTGTTGTCTTGATTCAGTACTTGGTCCATTTCATCGTCATATTTTCCCATCACTCTCTTTCTGTAATAAGATCTCACTGATATTCTCATTTCCTTTAGCGCTTTCTTCGTGCATAATATATGCGGAAGCTAATAAATCACATCTTAATCAGATTATACTCGTGGATTTCCTTACCATCTAATCCACAATGAACTTGACCAATAACCGTCAACTGCGTATCACATAACTGACGTATTCATTTCAAAGTTTGACTTTAGGCACTCCAAATCTCCACTGTCAATCTATTTCGTTTGATCCAACGACTATCACATCACCCACTTGCCAACTATCTTGGCTTATCTCCACCATTGATCAATCTTGCATGATCCAATGGATATCGCGCAATCTCGCGCGAAGACTTGCATGACTGATATCTGACCGAAAGCGTGCGAGAAAAGTGGTTTTCCCGTGCTACGTGTCACCCACTTAGGCTAATTGCGTGAAATTTAGGAATTTTTCTTATAGCTTTTAGGGCGCACGAGATATTACTTACCACCTATGAAGGCCGCTCCATCATTTCTACATGTTTTCCACCCTTCTGTTGACACATGACTTGATGTGATCCATCCATCTATTAACGTAATCTCCTGCAATAAGATCTTCACCACTCATCTTCTGTTAATTCTATTCGTTGATCCAACTAATCCAATAATTCTTGTGCATTGCTTCCTCATTGCATCTTCCTTTCACTAATTTTGATCTTCGATTTCTCTTCTGCTTGACTCCTTCCCAAGCTTTGTTCTATGTATTATTTAAATGCTACTAGTCCTGAGCTTTGATTTGGTTATTCAATTAGACTCCAACATTGTCTGATCATTGCAATACTCCTCTAAGCACTGTCCTCTCTCTTGGATTCTTTTTGAATTCCCTTCACACTTATGTTATGCAGAATTACTCTAATCCACACACAGTTCATAATTAAATTACTCAATACACGCCACACAAACTCAGAAATTGCACTTTTGTATTAATAAATAAATATTAACACCAAAAGGACCAAAAAAAGGGAAAACAGATTTAGTTTAGTTTCCTTGCTTGCACATTAGTTTGGTTTGATGCTCTTTACTTTTGTAACTTAGATTATAGCATTATGTTAGTGTTGATTTAACAATTCTGCTTAGCATAGTTGTTTAAATGGTTAATTAGGATATGGTGTGATTTAGCGTTACATGTTTTTTTCTTCATTACTGCAGTAGAGTAGCTCTCTTAAAATAGATTTTCTCTTCTTCCATCAAAGAATCAAGTTTCTTCTAACTCTATGGAAGCCTAGCTTGGAATCCCTGGAGTCTCTCACCAGATGAACAGTGACAACAAGCAGGACCTTCGCTTTTACTTATGCATATAGCATTGTCACCTCCAAGTTTGTATGAACCCCGGGTTGATAAGTAAAGCTGGTAGCCCAAGAGTTGCAACATGCTTGCTGCAATACTGGTGCTCATCAATACAAAATGCAGTGACTTGGTCATCATATTACAACACAACTTAGATACCTCAGGCAGTCAATTCTACTAGTGCTCCAACTCCTCATCTCAATATGATGTGTAGGAAATTTCATTTTCCCGGACAATGCGTCCATTTGCTGTTGGATTCACCCAATCCTAATCTCGTGTCGTTATCTTATAAATATGCTCCAAATCATCATCGCTTTCATAATCGCGGACAAGTTCAGTATAGCGCGGTTCTTTTGTAGGGTCTAAGGGCACTACTACGCGGAGAGATTTCTTCTCAAATATCATCTTTCACGTCTTCAAATTGATTACCCCATTCATGTAAGTGGCCCAATCGATCCTGAGGAGTGCAGGATAGGGGTTGATGTCATCCACAATATATATCAATTCAAAATTATCCAATGTGCTTGCGCCCTCAATATCAACTCTTACTCCCTACAATCTTCCCATGGGGATGATCTTCTATTGATTTTCCATCCTTAACTAAATCGGAGACCACTACAGCGCAAGTCTCCCCATTCTCTCCCACGTCTATTTAGGAAAAACATTTGCATTTGATCCTAGATCCAAGATAACTTGATCCATTTCATACTCTCCTATCTGCATAGTGAGCCTCATCTCACATCCTATTCTTGCCTTATCCTTACCAATCTTCCTGACTATGTGTGGTTCATTAGGATCATTTTCTTTCCCGGCACACTTATTTATCAATTCTTGTAATCGCTTCACAACCTTTCTATTGCCCAACAGCTTCATCTAGGTCTCTAAAGAAAGTAGTAAGCATGGAAGGATCCATCTCTTTAGCTAGCTTATCCAAGCTTCCTAAGGTAAAGGCCTCAGCAAAGCTTTTCTTTACTTCCATAATCATTTCCCTTGGGTGCTCTAGATCAAACCCAATCTCCTTTTTTGGAGCTTTGTGGACCCATTCAATCTCTTCAAGTTACTTCCCCTTATGTTCGCGAGTCATCATTCCACTTCGTGGTACAATATTTACCTTAGGGTCTTCTTCGCGAGGCTCTTCCCTCATCATCTGCAGGTTCTGATTTGATTGTTGAGGCTGCGCCTCATTTTCGTGTATCTTAGCTAATAATACAGGGGAATCATTTGTTGCATGATCAAATTAAGTACAATATTGACATGATAGATGTGTCTGGTTCATTCATTCTCACATGTAATGACCTAGGCCCCCACAATTATAACAAATAACTTGTCCACGACCTCTACTAGGTCCTCCTCCACCTCGGCCTTGTCTGCGCCCTTGATATTCGCCTCGTGCTCCCCCAACGCCTTGTTCCAGAGGCCAGGTTTCTTCCTGCACCCTATATGGAGGTATTCTATCCATCATTAGCTCATAGCTATGGCAATTTTCACTCATCGTGACTCACCAATTGACAGAAGTTGCAGAAGAGCTGTTGCCATGTCTATACTAATTTTTGCAGCAAATGGAAATTGTCTGTCACATGTTTTCCAGCTACCTGATAGATATCACACCATAGCACGGGCCCTGTACTTGGCATTTCTTGAGATTCCAGCCTCAAAGGCATCGACCCCCCCTGCTACAACATAATTTTCAAAGACTATACAATGCTCTTTTTCGTGCCCTTGACTTTTGCACTTCAAGCACCAAACTTCTTCGCACACCTCCGACCGAACTATTCTATCTTTCTCCAGACTCTGAAATTCTAGGCATAGGTTCTGCAACTACGCGTGAATCTACTGAACTCCCAAGTTAGCATCTTACATCGGTGTCTCATGCAATCTCATTTCAATCTCGAGGGCTTCAGCATGGGTCCCAATCTTTTGGTGCGATAAAGGAATCCTAAGATGAGGCAAGAGCGAAGCCACAAACCATTCGCGGTGCTGCCCATCCATAAGCTTCATGTTGGCTTCACAAATTGTGCACTTCAACCTCTGATCCAAATCTGAGGGTGTCTCTCCAGGTTTCATCATGATCTCCTTGAATCCCACAATTGATTGAGCTTCAAATTTAGGCCTACTGAACTCCTTCATCAGTGTAGTCTGAATATCTGCTAATGAAGCCATAGGGTTATCAGTGCAGTACTTAAGGTACCATGTTAGCACGTGTTCTTGCAAAGTAGTAACCAACATTTCTCTCTTCATCTGATCATTTGAAATACACTCAGCTTCCCATACAGCCTTTGTGACGAACCAAAATTGGTCTGGGTCCTCAGTTCCCGACACTTTGAACACAAGACATTTTACTGAATTCACCATATTAGATGGTGGCAGAGGTGGCGGTGGTGTGGGAAAAGGCATATGTGGTGAAGGTGAATATGGAGGGGGTGTGGGTGGATGGGGTATTCGTGGGAACCCTTGTCTCATCAATTGAACAATGCTCTGCAGAGAAGCTTATGCTGCTTCCTCGTCATCACTTAGAGAAGGTCCAATCAACGGGCTATATTCAGGGTCTGTTTTCACTTTATCTCTGAAGATCTTTCAACTTCGTGTAGCTCCGAACATCAAGGTAGCTGCATAACCCACTTTTCAAATAGGAGCATCTTAATCTAACTATTTAAAGACCTTAAATACTTACCTCACAGTCCCTTGAAGAAGCATCGCTTTGCTTTGCTATAACTGACTGAAGTATCAACTGCAAACTCTGTCACAAATCCTCACACGATATGATCAAACCAGTGACTGAAAACGCATGCGATCTTATCTTTAGAGCCTTCCAATTTTGCACTAACTCTGGAATCTAGACTATCAGACCGTCAAGCCTCCACCTTCCTTGGTCATCTCCCAATTTCGCAATCCACTCGTATAATTCAACTGGGAAGGTACATAAGAAGATTTTGTGTATCTCTATGTACATATATTTATCCAACCATTGTTATTTCTTCAATCACGGATTCCTATTTTCTTGCACCACAAATTCATGGATCTTTCTATCCAACCAGTCTTCGATCTCCTTCTTAGTTGGATTCCAGTGATGCGACATCATACATCTCTTTATGCAAATCCTGGTCCCGACAACGGAACCATTTTTTGGCTTAATGGGTCCTGACCCAAGTTCAATGTTAATTAGCCAAGCAAATCCCTACATTACTGGCCCTTTCAGCATCAACCCGCGGAGTGCGAACTAAAGTCTCACCTAAAGCAGTATGGGGGCATGCAGGAACCAAGTTTTCGCACCTAGATATGGTAGTGATGTCGTTTTATACCCTAAACCTTCCTTCACGCAGGTCAATAATCCTTTTAGGGCTTATCAATATACTCCTCTTAGTCGTCCTCTAGAACTTCGCGAAGGTCTATGACTGTCCTTCATGTATCCTAGATAGGCGGATCAAACACTTATGCGCCTCTATAACTACTCTTACTTCTGTATTTACCTATATTATCTTAAGTATATGATAACTTCAACATGAATTAAGATGATCTTCGTGTAAACAAATATTCTTACTTACGTTCATATAACAAAGCAAAACATATGGGTTTGCGCAGCAATACAACATTAAAACATAAACATAGTAATCATCATAACGTAATCATATGCATTTATAACAGAAGTAAAATAGATCATACATAGGTAATTCCAGAATAATTCTCTTTATTGATGCTTCAGATCTTCTTTACAGACTCTATCCACCCTGGCACATAGTTGCAGGGGTTCGCACACTTAGCTGCAGACTTCTACCCTAGGCCTCTGTGCACACATCTGCGGAGCATCTCTCCTATGCTAAGACTCTTCGCTCTTAGATCTCACAAACCCATTACATTCATCAATGACTCCAAACATTCTAAGAACTGAAATGCCTTAGACTCTTCTAAGACTCCCCTTTTTATACAACCCCATGGTCCGCAGACCATGGGTAGATCTCCTACTGCCCACATGACTTACATAAAATAAGGGTGGAAACCCTTTATGACACTTCACATATTCGCGCTCCACAACCACAAAATGCAAAGACTTATACCTCTTATACAAAAACTTGGGCTTTTAACCCCAAAAATGACCCTAGGGGACTCGTTCCCAACAGGCCCCCAACACAATTATGGTGACTCGCCCCTATGTCACTCTGCTAGTGTGGAGATCTTGTTGATAAGGCCTCCCAGCTCCACTTGAATTACTGCAACTTCGGTGGTGCACTGCATCTTCGTTTGCTTAACCTGCTCCACCAGCTGTTCCTGCGCTATCTGCCTTGATTTGTTGTTGTTTTTCCTGAAGGGTAGCTAATTTTCCCTCAATGGTGGCAGTGAGAACATAGGCCTCATACAGCCAAGGCCCCAATCTGGCCTTTAGGACTACCTCTTTTTGTTATGTTGCATCCACCTGTTCCTTTAGTCCCTTTGCTTCCTGCAGCTTGGCCAACCTCTGTGTGATGGTGACAATGTGCGTCGTCGCTCTAACGTCATTGTATTGCTATTGTAATTCCCTCACATTAGTCTCTAATCTATGCTGGTTGGGATCTTCTTGTAGACTGGTAATTACTTCGAGTGACTGCTCAAAGAGTGCAGTGCAATCCTTCAATACAACATCTATTGCTGCAACTACATCCTTGATAGCTATCTCGCACTGCTCTTTGACCTCTGGTGGAGTCAAAGGCTGGGCCTTCAGCTCAAGCTCTGTAATTTTAAGGTTCAACTCAAACTAAACCTTAGCCAACTCTGTCTTGGCGTCGCACACACCTGCAATGAGCTTCTGAATTTTGGCTTCCACTAGCACTTCTTCTGGGATATGCAGCTCTAGAACGGTTCTGCATGGTTCACCTACCATGGTTGTGGTGCACTCGTTCTTCTCCTGAATTTTCTTAAGGTATCGATCACGAAATCTTCTCTATGAACATCTATGCATTGTTAGTCTTTTGTTCCCTGATCACATTCAGTGTGTGCTGCTCTTGGGCCCAAAGTTTCGCAATCACACCATCTTGTAGGGTATGAAGGGCTTCACTTGGAAGCATGGTGAAGTTCAACCCAACCTTTTTGAGAGCACTGATAGTAGCCCTATCAACTTCTTCTTCAACAGTCAAAGATATATATAGCAGTGTGATGGCCTGGGGATCTAGAGAGTGAACAATCTCCACTACTTTAGAGGTTCATAGCACCAAACTAGTCGATGCTGCACTTCCCCACCCTACACCGGTCTGCAATTAAGTAGCCTAGATCTGCAACTTGCACAGACCCATCTAAATGGTGACCAAGGCTTGTTTCTGCTGCTGCTCAAATTGTTGCAGCAGTTCCACAGTCGCGTCCCTTACTTTGTCCCTAATGTCATTCAAATCACCTTCTGTCAAGGTGATCAAGTTGAGTGATCATTTACTGGCCTTGAATTTCTTCCACATCTCTTCATTTTCCTGCTCCCTAGTGCGCTTAACCCGGAATGGAGTACTCTCCTGGTCTGCACAACCCTGTTCTGATTGCTGCTATTCTTCCTATGTCTGTGGCGATGAATAATTTTGACTTCTATCAGAGTCACACTCTTCCTCATATTCCTTCTCTTCTGCCTACTCCTTAGAAGCGTGCTCTGATTTGGATTTTTCCTTAGCCTCCCTTTTCCTCCTTTCAACCAACTACTGCATCTTCAACTGAGCCTCTTCCTTCTTCTGTTTTGCTACAGACTTACTGGACCTGACCGACAAATTTGAGACCGTGCACCACTCTGCTAGCCAACGCTTTAGGACTGCTACTATTGCATCATCTATTGTCATGTATGGAAGATCATACCATTTCTGTTTAGGGCCCTTCTACGCTTTGATGGAAATGTAGTGGAAGTCCACCTTGAACTCCACATATCCTAAAAACTACTCAAAGGCATTTGGTGATAACCGAGGCTTGCCTCCATCAGCACCCAAATATTTTTATTGTCCTTGACCTACTTGGTGTCCTTTGTGGCCCAGAGCAAAACGAACTTCACTGCTTCTGACAAATCTAATGTGTTTGGAGAAAATTGGTTGTCCTCCGATAATTCCCATGCAACCAGCGCAATTGAGAGTAAAAGCCAAGCATAATGGAAGGTCTTACTCTAGTCTTGTACACCTTCTATGCACTGAACCACTAATGACACAACCAGTGTCGGAACCTCATATACACGACACTTTCTCATTATTTTCCTAGCCAAAATCTGGGTGGCTACCTTAACCACGGGGTTGGTTATGTTGGAAATTGAGTAGTCACATAGTTTCTTGACAAGCTTAAACTTGTCCTTCCTCCTTTCGGTGAGGTTGCATTCACTTACCTTTCCACCAATTTCCTTGGCCAAATTCAATCTTGAATGCGGTAGAAATGTGATCCTATGGATCAACATATCCATGATTGGTATTGATTCTCCCAACCACAAGCATCCATCGTGCACCAAGCATAGAAATTGTTTGATCATCATCAAAATTATGGGTGCGTGGTTGTAATGCAACACCCATAGCAAGTTCAATATTCCTACCTTGTCCACCCCTCTAATCCACTTCCTTGGTTCTAGCAGGTGACACCATAATCTTTATAGAAAACCTGGGTCATAAATGTATCAATCGCCAAGTGAGGGAATCGCTCTGTATCCGCCAAGTCCCGATCCTCTAGTTTGAGATGGGGGATGCGCGCCAAGTGCAGGCCTTCAAATATGATCTAGTCTGGCAGCAACAGGGTATTCATCATAAATTCTCCCTCATTCGGGTCCTTCGGGACCTTCACCTTACCCTGGAATGGAGGGATGTATTATGGTAACTTGGAAATATGGTCTACCCCCTCAATATCGATATCCGATGTGCCCATACCAGTGTCTTCCATGCCTTCATTGGATTCTAGGTCTACCACCTAGCCTTTCTCCTACATGATAGGCTTCTATTTCTTCTGGTGCTTCCTTGGCTACTCATGCACCGACTGTGTCACTTTCTGCTTATCCTTCTTTGTCTTTGGACCCTCTCTACTGGGTGTTGGCCTTGGCCTGGGTGACCTCGGCGGTTTGGGCACTTCTATGGACACCTCTACACTTGAGATTTCAGGGGTAGCTCCCTCAGAGGCCATCGATCCACCATCACTTGTGGTTTCCATAGGCCCCAACATGATGCTAGTAAAGAGCTCCTGGTTTCCTTAGGCAACTTGTCTAATACTAAATTGGCCACCAAAGCCTCAAAACTCTCAGGGTTCATGTGCGCTTGATAGCTCAACACCTCAATTCTTAAAAAGAAAAGTGTTTTTCATTGGCGACCATCTATAATTTATAGGCAAATTCGAATTCAAATCTGACCGTTGCCCCAAAAATCCACTCATAAATGCTAGAGTGACAATAGATTTTCAAATATATCGCACTTAAATTCTAACGTAAATTCCACCCCCCACTCCTCTTAGCCATTTTCTCACTATCAAATCATGCATAGTGACCATAACAGTCACTTCCTAGCTGTCCTGCGCGGTATCTCCTTCGATAGCGCAACTCCCCTCGTGCTTCTGCTTACATTGTGACATTCCCTCTTTCTGCGCAGCTCCCTAGTCATGCAGCTCTATAATCCAGGCAGTGTAGTTTATAGTCTTGTGCCTCCTTTTAAGTACATGGAGTACTAATACTGTGCTTCCACCATATACTCATCTGGTTGGATCCTCAGTGTATGGCTTCAATCAGCTGCCATTTACTTTCCCTGGAAATGGATCTCCATTCAATTTCACCAGCTGAACTTCTTCACCATCGGTAATCTCCTTGATGACATAGGGCCCCAGCCAATGCATCTGAAAATTTCCTGGAAATTTTCAAACTTGTTGTCATATAATAACACTAAATCATATACCTTGAAGGTGCGTAGTTCGATGTGTCGATCATGCCATGCCTTTTCACAGTCCTTTTGAACTTGCTAGTGGAATCCAACAAAAAATCTATCCTCTTACAGCTCTGTCAGCTATGCGAGCCTCTCTTCTAGGGCTCCGCAATCTACCATTCCTATGAACGATGTGATGCGTAGACTAGGCACAATATACTCCATCAGAATCACAACTTCTATGCTATAAACTAGCCTGAAAGGTATTTGTCTAGTCAGATTTTTTCAAGTTGTTCTATAAGCCCATAGCACCGCAGATACGCACATTCCTTTGTGCATTGCAAATCTTTGTCAACACGTTTTCTAATATCCTATTAAATGCTTCAATCGTCCCATTAGCCTGTGGGTGATATGACGTACTCTTTTGGTGATAAACTTGGAATTCCTCCGTCAACGTGCTGATTGTCTCATTAAGGAAATGCGTACCAAAATCACTCATCAAAATCTTCGAGCAACCGAAACTAGTCAGCGCATACTCAAAGATGAACTTTGTTGTTGTTTCCCCTATACAGTCCTTCACCGGCTGCACCTCCACCCATCTAGTCAAATACTCAGTCACAGTGATGATGTATCATGCTCTTGTCTTCTTTTCTAGAGGTTGAATTGGTCCTACAAAATCAATTGCCCACTTCTCAAATCACTATAATGACAACTGCGGATTCAGAGGCAACTCATCTGTTATAGAAATTTTTGGGCATTTCATCCCCAATCACAAATGTCCATAAACTAAGGGATCTTAAGTCCCTAAAAGTGTTGCTTCACTACCTAAAGGAACAAGTTCAACTAATTACATCATCTCCCAGAAGTTCTCCACTGAAAACTGCTCATAAATGGTCAAAACTGGACCATACTAAAAGCTCAATGCAGAGGGTGCAATGCATACCACCTTCCCAATGAACAGGGTGTGATGCATACTGATTTCCTCCTCTGTAGGGTGCGATGGTCGGGAATGGACAAATGGTAGGGACAAAAATGCGAGGTGGAAGATCATGGAATCTTCCAGAAGCTTCCCCTCTGACACTTGCCTCTCCATTTTCGACCAGGGATGAGTAAGAGATCATCATTCTCCAAGTGGAAGCAAGAAATATCAGAGAGAGGACACTAATCAAGATCCCAAAAGACGACTCACCTCTCTATAATCATCTATATATGGATCCCTCATCACAGAGATCCAGGGGCTGGAACTTTGTATCTTATAGAGAAGTGTTGTTGGTATTTTGGTGTACATTCGCAGTGTTGAGTGATCTAGCTTTGCTTGAGGTGAAGAAGGGCTTCTTAGCTGGAGGATGATGCTGGGTCAGAGCACATGGTTGTAATCTTCTTGCTACTTTTCATCTGAATAAAGCTATTCTTGTTTCCTTCCATATTCTTGTGTACTTGTTTATATATGCATGTATAGGGTTAATGCACATCTGATCCTGCATTATTTATGAATTTCGATCCTTGTTTATTGCATAGTAGTATGTTTCTGTGATTCCATAGGTTCTTTTGAAGCTGGGCAAACAAAGGAGAAGCAGCGAAACTCTATCAAGAAGGAGAGGAAATCAAGCACAAGACTCAGGTTGGCCCTCTTGGTTCTCTTCTCATCTATTTTCATAAAAGGAATCAATAGTAGACTTTGATTGTTTGTTTCTAAGATAGCCACCCCTCTTAGTGGGAATAGCAGCATCCGAGTGGACACTATTCCCGGATAACAAAATGGCGACTTCGCTGGGGAGCGACTAGATTACTTGTTAGCCTATCTATCTTTGTTTCTTTTATAAACATATAGACGGAGCCTAAAGTCAAGCCAGCTAGCCTTCGAACTGCAATTTTCATACAAATACAAAGTAGATCAATGCTTCTTCATTCAATCTCCATGTTTTGTTTATGAATTAAACAATAGATCTGCAAGCAATCTAATTGCCCTAAGTGGTGGCTCTAGTAACCTCTTAGATCACCCCTGTGTTTTACATACATTGATCCTTACTTATTCAGC
>APFE031026446.1:28825-48557 GCA_000404065.3 Pinus taeda
AAATGGCAGGGACAAAAATGCGAGGTGGAAGATCATGGAATCTTCCAGAAGCTTCCCCTCTGACACTTGCCACTCCATTTTCGACCATGGATGAGTAGGAGATCTTCATTCTCTAAGTGGAAGCAGGAACTATCAGAGAGAAGACACTAATCAAGATCCCAAAAGATGACTCACCTTTCTATAATCATCTATATATGGATCCCTCATCATAGAGATCCAGAGGCTGAAATTTTGTAACTTATAGAGAAGTGTTATTGGTATTTTGGTGTACATTCACAGTGTTGGGTGATTTTTCTTTGCTTGAGGTGAAGAAGGGCTTCTTAGCTGGAGGATGATGCTGGGTCAGAGCTGCTCATGGTTGTAATCCTCTTGCTACTTTTCATCTGAATAAAGCTATTCTTGTTTCCTTCCATATTCTTGTGTACTTGTTTCTATATGCTTGTATATGGTTAATGTACATCTGATCCTGCATTATTTATGAACTTAGATCCTTGTTTCTTGCATAGTAGTATGTTTCTGTGATTCTACAGGTCCTTTTGAAGCTGAGCAGACAAAGAGAAAGTGGCAAAAATCTATCAAGAAAGAGAGGAAATCGAGCGCAAGACTCAGGTTGGCCCTCTTGGTTCTCCTCTCATCTATTTTGATAAAAGGAATCAATAGTAGACTTTGATTGTTTGTTTCTAAGATAGCCACCCATCTTAGTGGGAATAGCAGTATCTGTGTGGACACTATTCCCATATAACAATCTTGCACTGTGGGCATACCAAACTTTTGTAAAAACAACTACATGCTTTACACCATTTCAACTAGTTTATGGGCTGGAAGCATTTTTACCTGTTGAATGCTAGATTCCTTCCATACAAATTGTTGTTGAACTCTTGCCCGACACCATTGTCGAAGAAGAGCACCTACTATACCTCAATCAAATGGATGAAATATGTCGAGATGTCAAATTTCCACTCAAAGCCCACAAGCACCCTATCAAAGCCTAGTACGAGAAAAAGGTGAAGCCTCATTCTTACCAAGAAGGAGATCTTATTTTACTCTATGATAAGAAACATGACCTCTTGGGGGTAGGAACACTTCAACCCTTATGGCTCAATCCATATGTTGTCACCAAGGTCCTCTCAAAAGGGGCATATGAACTTCAGGACTGGGAAGGAATCCCACTCAATGAACCCCGAAATGGGTTCTACCTGAAAAAGTATTATGCCTAGTGCTTCACTAGGCATGTGCTTTGTAATTCTATGTATTTATAAGTTTTGCTTCTTTTTGATGTGACTAGATTATTTTTGATAATTTTTTGAGTAGTTGTCTCATGCATATTTCTCGTTGTGTAGATGTCTTCATTACCCTTAGCATATGTAGGATATGTGGATGGTGCCAATTGTCACACATGACACATTGCATCAGCTGCTTGAGTCATTTACACACCTGAGTCGAAACTGCTTTGTTCTATGGGAGTATTTCTTGGTATTGCCACCAATAATATTGTTGAGTATATGTTTGTAATTCCACTTCTCACTGAAGCGTCATCTCAAGACATCTCCATTCTCGTGGTCAGGCTAGTCTCTCAGCTTGTCATTATGCAATTGACAAATCATTATCACATTTGTAATCCGATCTTGTTACATCATTATTTAAGGGTTCAACTCTTGGAATGTCAATTTGAGTTTATTACTTACGAACACATTCCTTGATAATTTAATGCAGTTGCTGATTCATTGGAAAACTATGTATTAGATTGGCATTTGTCTCATTTATTATAGACACATGTATGAAAGTAAATATTTACATAGCTAAAAATTTACAAAAAACACTTAAAAACATTTACATCATAAAATTCCAATATATATATAATATATATATATATAATATATATATATTATAATATATATATATATATATATATATATATATATATATATATATATAATATATATATAATATATATTGAATCCAACCTTTTACATCAGAAAATTTCCCCAAAACTGGGTGTTTTTATGTACAAAATGGCTACTAATTCTCGCTATAAACACCGTGCTTGCTAACAGAGTCTATTGCTCCTAAAAAAACAAGACATCTCTAGTTATCCATCGAAGAGGAACCAGAAACTGCTTAGGCACACCAACAGTGTGTCGCTGCATGTGAGCGGGAATCTCCCTCATAAGAAAGGCAGGAACACCCATCCTCAGAACCTCGTAGAGGCTTTGAGCATCATCCCCACCTTTAGGTAGTTGGACCCCTCACCTCAGTTGGCGAGGCTTGCCTACAGGTTGTATTGGTGCCATATTTGTGTTAAGCAAAAAGCTTCATGTTAGTACTTGTTCACCCATAAAATTAAAAAAAACATTACATAAGCATTCAAAAGCTAAAAAATACTTTAAGTACTCTAAAAAACTTTCTTACCTTGAGGCCCCCAATTTGTACCAGGCGATAGTATCAAGTCAGGATCACCTGTAAAGTCCATGCCCTCATAAGCATAGTCATTTATCATCCCGATCTGACCACTGAGCCATTTGAAGAAATCTTCTTAACTGGCACCCTCTCAAGTATAAAGGATACAATGATAGTCATGTACCCAAAACTTTGTTGGTTCAAAGACTTACATGTAGTCAACTCCGCCTTCAGCTCACAAAGCATCGCCTCAAACCAGTTGAAGATCTGCAGCTGGACACAATCAATGGCAAGCAATAGTTGGGCCTTTGTCACAAGATGGGGACTCTTAGACCCTGTCAAGCGTGTTAGCACTCAGAATGAACCTCAAGGCTGAGAAGAGGCAACTCTTAGGTAACCACAGACCAAGCTTTCGATCTGGCATCTAGCCATGTCAAACCAGAGAGGGCTCTCTCTTTTCCAACAAAATGTGGCTGCAATAAGTGAATCTTAGTCTAGCTATGAGGTGCGGGGATTTGATTTAAAAGTAGTGGGTCGAAAACAACAAGAGAAGGGACCATTGGGCTATGGATTCGAGGCTAGTTTCCGCCAGCAAACTTGGGCAAAGTAAGTGCCATGTCCAGCCATATAAAATATTGAAAATGCGAGAAGAATAGGGGAGAAAGCTTGCTGCTCTGTAGGCATCAATTAGGGGATGGATCTACAGTAGCAGTGTTAGAAGACAGAAAAACACATGGTTAGTCAACAGAGCATCTAACAGAGGATGGATTCTGCAAAGACAACCACTACATTTAACAACAAAACCATTGTGAAAGGAGCATCATGTGTAGATGGGTTCCTAACACTTCTCTTAGATCATGTTGTAACAAAAATAGTAGAAAAGACAAAATATGTAAGTGAATTTATGAGAAAAACATATTGGACATTAAACACCATGATGGATACTAGGTCTAAAGGGAAGAAACTGCTCTATTAAAATAATATTAAAGGAAACTTTACACAGTCCAAATGCCTATTCCTCTTGCAAAAATCAAACCTTTTACACTCTAAAATTCATAAAATATATACAATTAGCTCATCCCTATACTAAGGGAGTTGAGCTAAACCATCTCCCTCAAGATAGAATTAGTTACATTAAATTTGGACCGAATTTTTGAAAATAGGGGTCAAAGATGAACTCGAATCTCTTGAACCATAACACCTGTTACAAAACTGAAAGAGGTTTTTGTAGATAAGGATATTTTTGAGAGAACGCACTCTCAAATTTTGGAAATTCATTTCCAGTTTCCCGAAATATGTGCCACAAAATAATCTCTAAAACAGGAAATCAATAAATATTTAAATCTGTAAATATAGGCTATAAATATCTAGTCAAATATTTGAATTCATGACACTTGTGAATAAAATGAAAGAGGATTTTGTTATATGGCTTGTGGTTGACAAAAAAATCCTTGGGTTTCTCAAAATTACTTTCCAACTGTTGTTAAATGGTGCAGCACTGCAATGACTAAAACAGTAAAACAAATGCAAAATTTGTTTTGTTTTAATGTAGGCTTCAAATATCACTGCATATCTCCCACATAGTAACACTTGTGCATAAACTGAAGGAGGCTTTTGTTATTTGGTATGTGATTGACAAAAAATTCTTTCACTTGTATAAAATTCATGTCCATTACTTCAGAAACTGATTTTGTAGTAAACTTGTCCCTATGTGCAGCAAATGACCTCAAAACATGCATAACCAAAAATCAATCATCATTTTGATCATATATTCTGGTCCAGGAGCTGGTTTTGGGAGTGTGATATACCGTTGGAAATATTTTTTTGAGATGCTTCTGATGAAAATGATTAGGATATGATTTGCACTGAAGATCATGTGCAAAACATCTCTGAAAACTAGACAGTAAGAGCCCATTTTGATCCCTGGTGACAAGCTGCGAAGACTAGAACTAACATTGGGCTTATTGGGGATGGCAGCTCCTTGGAGGTGTTAAGAAAACCATAGACCAAGTGCATCATCCATTGAGAAATATGGTCACAAATAGCTGTAAACCCAAAAAAACTCATACCAATCCAAAAACATATACATACTGCAATATGTACATAAACAAATACTGGAAACTGAAATGCTGCCTTGGGCATCTTATTTATTTACAAATCTACCCTACTCTGATGCAAAATTGATAGATCAAGTAATGCTATAATGCAAAACCAACCAATCAAGCAGCTATGGCAACAATGATGCTAGGGAGTGCTTAAAATAGGACATAATTGGAAATGTTGACAACCATACATGCACAAAATGAGTCTGGTTGTGTAAAAGACAATCTAGTTTGTCATTCAAACTAAAAATATACTCCATATGTGCAACAACAAGATCATAGAAACCAGACGATGTCTGCTGCCTTAACTCCTCAACATATGCTTCCAGTTGCAAATTGTCAATGCAAACATCCACAGGAAGCCCTATTGTTTCTTGTTATGGAGGGAGAGTTTCCAAGAAATTTTTGGGATCTCGGAATTCATATGACTTAATTTGAACATCCAATAGTTCAATTTAATTTTCTAATCTTTCAGCAACTAAGCCAAGAAAACAATATTTACTTTTAGGTGTGAGTCGGCTGGATTTCAAACAAAGAAGCACTGATGTTGAGAAATTCTGATCAATCTGAAATTTTGATAACTCATCCCTTAAAGTCAATAACATTTCACTAGATAATGGATTTGTCACATACCCTATCATCGGTGATTACCATCAACATTCTGAAATCTAGATTCTGGATTCGTTGGCAGTGAAGTTGCTTTGAAACTTTGAAGCTTAGGATCTTGAATAACGGAGTCGTCAAGTAGATGATTTCATCCTTCATATGTGTCTGACTACTGTACACCATCAACAACCAGATATGAAATTTGAATGATCTTTGCTGGAGAAGATCTGTCTCCTCGTCCTTGGCAATGGGGCCAATATGTTAGCACTCATAATGAACCTCAAGGCTGAGAAGAGGCAACTCTGAGTCAACCACAGACCAAGCTTTTGATTTGGCATCTAGCCCAGCCAGACTAGAGAGGGCTCTCTCTTTTCCAATAAAATGTGGCTGCAATAAGTGAATCTTAGGCTAGCTATGAGGTTCTGGGATTTGATTTGAAAGTTGTGGGTCAAAAACAACAAGAGAAGAGACCATTGGGCTATGGATTCGAGGCTAGTTTCCGCCGGCAAACTTGGGGCAAATTAAATGCAATATTTAGCTAGATAAAATATTGCAAATGTGAGAAGAATAGGGGAGAAAGCCTGCTACCCTATAGGCATCAATTAGGGGATGGATCTACACTAGTAGCGTTAGAAGACAGAGAAACATAGGGTTACTCAATAGAGCATCTAACAGAGGATGGATTCTGCAAAGACAACCACTACATTTAACAACAAAACCATTGTGAAAGGAGCATCATGTGTAGATGGGTTCCTAACACTTCTCTTAGATCATAGTGTAACAAAAATAGTAGAAAAGACAAAATATGTAAGTTAATTTACAAGAAAAACATACTGGACATTAAACACCATGATGGATCCCAGGTCTAAAGGGCAGAAACTGCTCTATTAAAATAATATTCAAAGAAACTTTGCACAGTCCAAATGCCTCTTCCTCTTGCAAAAATTGAACCTTTTACACTCTGAAATTCATAAAATATATACAATTAGCTCATCCCTCTACTAAGGGAGTTGAGCTCAACCATCTCCCTCAAGATAGAATCAGTTACATTAAATTTGGACCGAATTTCTGAAAATAGGGGTCAAAGATGAACTCGTATATCTTGAACCATAACACCTATTACAAAATGGAAAGAGGTTTTTGTAGATAAGCTCATGTTTGAGAAAAACCTCTCTCAAATTTTGGAAATTTGTTTCCAGTTTCACAGAATCTATGCCACAAAATAATCTCTAAAATAGGATATCATTAAATATTTAAATCTGTAAACATAGGCTGTAAAGATCTAGTCAAATATTCCAATTCACGACACGTGTGAATAAGCTGAAAGAGGTTTTTGTTATATGGCTCATGTTTGACAATAGCCTCTTTTTTTTTCTCAAAATTACTTTCCATATGTTTTAAAATGGCGTTGCAATACAATGACTAAAAGAGTAAAACAAATGCAAAATTTGTTTTGTTTTAATGTAGGCTTCAAATATCACTGCATATCTCCCACATACGAACACTTGTGCATAAACTGAAGGAGGTTTTTTTTATTTGGTATGTGATTGACAAAAAATTCTTTCACTTTTGTAAAATTCATGTCCATTACTTTAGAAACTTATTTTGTAGTAAACTTGTCCCTGTGTGCAGCAAATGACCTCGAAACATGCGTAACCAAGAATCAATCATTCATTTTGATCATATCTTCTAATCTGGGAGCCAGTTTTGGGAGTGTGATATATCGTTGGATAGATTTTTTCAAGATTCTTCTGATGAAAATGCTCAGGATATGATTTAGATTGAAGATCATGTGCAAAACATCTTTGAAATCTAGACATAGTAAGAGCCCATTTTGATCCCTGGTGACAGGCTACGAAGACTGGAACTAACAAAGCACACAACCATCCATAATATGGCCCTCATAGATCTGGATCTGATCCACTCTATAGGGACCCTGTTGCTCACAATTCTGCTCTCAGGGATACAATAAGCCCGAATTAGCTCTAAGGTGGATCGGGGATTGGGCCTACCACCGGTCACGTTTTCTCATGCCCCTTTGAACGACAAACCAAGCAAAAAATAGATGTCATCTCTATCGATCACAAGCTCATGGCCCCCGATCTTGAACACCCCTTGGTGTTCATCCCAACACTGAATGATCCAGCTTAAAATTTCCTCCTAACATTTCATCAGGTCAAGCTATGCATATTTCATCAAACCACATCGGTGAAATACAAGTATAGAAGCTTGAACATTTCACATAAGTAATTCTTGTCGATCATGGGCCCATTCTCTCCATAAACTAGTCATGATTGATCAAAACCTTCACAAATCAACCCAAAAATGAGTGAAAATGGGGAAAAAATTCTTGGGAAATCACTTGCTGGGGTTTTATAATGCACCCTCATGCATTAACGCCCTCCTCTATGGAAATCAAGGAGGACTAATGCCCCCCTCTAGGTCGTTAAGTGCATTTAACGCTCCCTTTAGACCTAGAGGGGGGCGTTAGTCACATTTAATGACCTAGGGCTTCCCCAAAGTCAAAAACCCACCTCCAATGCAGCTAAAAAAGGTTAAATAATGCAAGATAAAGGTTTTGATATCTACCTGGGATAGACGGCAAGTCAAATGGTCACCTGGATTGCCCATAATCCTCCATGGAAGATATGTTCCTCTTTAACTCTAGAATACTCTCATAGCACTAAAATGATGCAAATGGTGAAAGTGGAGGCTCAAAAACTCCCTTATAGTCACTTTGGAGGTATGAATTGTCTTAATTAAAGTCATTAAAGTAGAAGTAGCTAATTTACTATGATATTTATCAAGCATCATGTCCACATATTGTCAGAAATTACTCATGTTCTGATGAAAGGACTTTCAGGGCTGAATTGTAGAAATGACTGTGTTCGATTCTCTATGAGCGCTTTATTTTATAGGATCTTTTCTTGCTCTCAAAATGAAAAGTCCCCACATTTTTCATCATCAGGCTTGTTAAACTCCTACGATGACTATATGAGAACTTTCTTTTTTGGGACTCTTTCTTGCTCTTAAATTGAAAAATCCCCGAGTTTTTCCCTTCTTTGGGCTTGTTAAATCTACGAAGAAGGAATGATAAGTTCTTTCACCTCTTTTTCCTTGCTCATTAAACTGAAAAAGATACCTCGAGTTTTCTTCATTTGACTTGTTAAAATTTGATGATGATCTATTGAGTTTGTCGTCATGTGACTCATGAAAATTTCACAATGAATATCAAGTTTACTCCATCTCCTCGTACTCATAACAAAATGAGGAAAAAATCTATTGAGCGTAGGTTTATCTCTTTATCTGGACTTAGTAGATTAACTTATAGAAAGGGAACCTTTTGGGGTATACTATTAAACCTTTTTCATAGCCGGTTAAAAACTATGACAAAGGGACCACCCTGGAGCTGTTCTTAATGATCTTTTAGACTCTCGAAATAAGAAAAGACCACTGAGTTTACCCATCTGGAATCATTAAGCTAAATAGATGAGGAATGGAGTCACTCTTTACGATCTTCTCAAACTCTTGAAATATGAAAAGACCAATGAGTTTACCCATCTGGACTCACTAAATTAATCAGACGGGGAAAGTGGACAATATAATTACTCTCTGTAAATATTTTGAAAAGAGTGTTTTTTGCAGTAGTCACTCCCTTGAACATGGCACTCCCTCACCAAAACCTTCCTTGGGATGGCCTCTCAATATGAACCTATTGGGCATGGAATCCCCCCAAGGCACATTTTGGTGCTTAAAACCCAAGTTTTGACCAAATATTTTTGTAAAATCTTTGCGAATTGTTGGCGTGGAGCATGAAATTATGATAGAGTCATAGGGTTGCCCACCCTCATTTTGTAATGTAATGTCGGCTTAATATATCTACTCATGATCCACGAACCATGGGATTGTATAAATAGAGTGAGGCTCTAAGTGTAGAAAAGGGGGCAGAGGAGCATGAGAAGTCTAAGTGATTAAGAAAAAGTGTAAAGTGTGTCTTTGGGTCATAGCATAGGGGAAGGCTCTACAACTAAGTGCGCAGAGGCCTAGTAGTCTGTAGCTGAGTGCGTGGACCCTTGCAGCTGAGTGTGCAGGAAAAGTTGAATCTGTAACCATTGGAAGAATCAATAAAGAAAAGTTTACCATATTTCTGTGCATCTTTTCCTATTTTAATATATGATTGGGTATAATTTGGAAGTATATTGTTTATTTGCTGTGCGAACTTATATGAATGTTTTGTATAAATAATTATAATGTAAGACATCCAAGTACACAGAGGTAATTAATTGGTATTGGAAGATAGGTAAGATCTCGAGTAATAGCACAGAGTGTGGTGAGGAACAGGGAAGTGTGTGAAGCGACTTGCACACAGGGACAAACAGTGGGACCAGTCGAATCTCTCATACATATCAAGGGTGCGAAAACCTGGTTCTATCACCCTCCCATACTATTTCGGGTGAGACCTTAGTCCATGCCCCGTATAATGTTGCCGAAAGGGCCAATAGTACACGTATTTGTTTGGCTAATTAAACTTCAAACCTGGGTCAGGCCGCAACAAGCCAACAGAACCTTACCATCCTATGATTGTAGCCTATATATCCCGATGTTATTACATCTTTGTATCCTAACACTCTTTGGTGTTCATGAGTCTAGTGTTGCATGGTTAAAACCTTTGTGTGATGCCTTCTATTGTTCAAGGGAAAACCTTTATCTTTTGTTTCCTTCATCAAACCATCAAGCATATTCTTCCATCATGCCCTTTGTTGTTTTGACCCAATGCTCAAACTATTCTTCAAAAAAGAATCATTCTTGTCCTGTTGCATGTCGACTGATGTAGGACACATTATTGCCTACCTTTTGACAGGTCTCTTCCTATCGACTTCAACACTCTACCTAGGGAGCAAACCCAGAAACATTTCAGTGCCTTGGAACTTGCAGACATCAATGGCAGGTTACCTTGTGTTTGGTTAGGGGTTTTCATTATTGGCTCCTCGTTAAACAATTTTATGAGTGTTCATTGAAAAAAACATTATTCATACTCGCTAGGTTGTACTATGCATCTTGAAGACCATCACCATTATTGGTGGCCATCCTCACATATGTTAAAAGTCTCCATTATTGACTGGTAATTAGACAATTTCATACATGTTTGACCTCAATGCCTTTATTCACATGTGTCGAACTATGTTGTTAAGGTGAAGAAGAAATCAAGACCTTGGGTAGAGGCTTACATCACTCAACATTATTTCCTCTCCCAAGTTGCGTATATTATTTTTTGGAGACAACTCATTAGAATGATCTTATTATGACACAAGGTCCACATTGTGCTTATCGGCAGACATGATCGTCATATCTCTTTGTTGATAAATCACTCTGTCATAGCTATTGAGTGTGGGAATGCTCAGCTCAGGACATGATTTTAGATTTTTCATATAGATGTGTTGTATCAGCTTTCTTGTATTCCCGAAGCTTCGATTCTCTCTCTCTTTTTTCCAAAGAAAGCGACAGTTATATAAAGTATTTAGGCCATGGTCTCCACCTCTCATCTCACACTTTAGGGGGAATTTGTTACACAAGAAAATGACCTCCTCACCATCTCAGAGGAGAAAGGAAAGATGACTAAAAGACTGACCAAGTTCACAGGCCTACTTGTCAAGCTAATGCTCTTTAGGAACTAGCAACCATCTTTATAAAGCTTTCTAGCTATGCATCAGGTGTGTTAGTGCCTAGGGTAACTCTGTTTGTTGCCTCGGGAAGAGATTTAGTCAACCTAAGTGAGTTTCCATGAGTCAAAGGAACAATTTGATCGAGAAATTTCCTAATATTCACTCCTATGTCAGCTCATAAAAGCATGGAATCATCCATATTTGACCTGTTTGGAGGAATTACTATTCCTAACGGTGTCTACAAATGGGGAAAGAGAATAAAAGCATGGAAATATATTTTCCTTTGCCCAAAGGAACTCATGAAATATTTGGTAAGGCTTATCCTCTAATGCTATATATGTGAGGCTAGGGCCATTGTGAAAAAGGTCAAAACATTTGAAAGGATTGCCTATTTGACTGTCGAAGCTAGTAGTCGACAAAGGCACTACAAGAGGTTAAGAAGGGAGAGAGAGAGAGAGAGGAGCTAGAGGAGTAAGGGAAGGCTTATACAACCGATGGTTTTAATCACCCTTTTCTATCATTAATATAGACTAGCAATTGTGTTATCCACTCCATGGCATTGGTACTGTAATTAGTTTACATGTTTATGAAATTTCATTATTGTGAGTGGCTTAGATACATGTAATTAGATATCTTTATATGTTAGTGCATTGATTGTCAAATTTATATGTTGTGATATTACACCTTGTCTTATATATGTGTAGGTTTTGATCTCGGAGCTAGCTGAGGGGTCTTCCACTCCACTACTTTGTGCTTTCTAGTAACACAACACCAAGAATTGAGGTAATAAGTCCTTCTTCCTGCTTTAATTCTCATTTGGCTAACATAGATATGCATGTATCTTTGTGCCAACTACAAGTAATCAAACAGTTTTCCAAGGATCTCAAGAAGCTCCATGAGGGTATCTCCATCACCAAACACCTGTGGATTAATCTCTATAGCAACAACTTCATGTAGGTCTCCAAAAATGTAGTAAGCACAAAAGGGTCAACTTCTTGCATTGTACTAGTCTTTAGTGTGTTTCCCTAGATTCCTAAGGTAGAGGCCTTAGTGAATCTCTTCTTTTCTTCCATAAGTGTTTCCTTATCATGCTTAACGTCAAAGGCCGCTTGTTTCTAAGGAGCTTTGCAAACCCATCCGTCTTCCTCAGGTTGTTTACCTTTATTAGTGCCAGTCATTATTCCACCTCTCAACACAATATTAATGCTTTGATCTTCCTCACAGGGCTCAACCCTCATCATTTGTAAATGTTGCGCCGACTTCATTTTCTTCTCTTGCATCTTAGCTATTAACACTGTGCATTATTCTGTGGCATGGTCAAACTATCTACAGTATTGACACAATGTGTGTGTATGATTCAGGCAATCTCGCACAAAGTGCCTTGACTATCCATAGTTGTAGGAGATATCTAACCGTGACCTCTACCAGGTCCTCCTCCTCGATCTCGTCCTCAGCCCTGAAAAACTCTGCAAGCTCCTTCGATGCCTTGATCTGGAGGCTAAGTCTATACTTGCATATCGTAAGTAGGGGTTCTTTCCATCATCAGCTCATAGCTTCAACATTGGCGCTCATCATGGCCCACAGACTTGTAGAAATTATAGAACAACTACTGAGGTGTCTGAACAAACTTCTGAAGCAAGTGGCAGTTATCCCTCATATGTTTCCCAATGATTTGAAAAATGACACACCATAGCATAGCCCCCATGATCTATCCTGCTGGGGCTTCTAGATTCAGGGGTACTAGCCCCCCTCCTATAGTATAATTCACATACACGAGGAAATGATCTTTATCATGCTCATGGCCCTTGCACTTCAAACACCAAACTTCTGCAAGCATGTCTGCCTTAGTCTCCTTGTCTTTCTTCAAACTCTGTAATTCTAGGTGTAGGATTGCTAACTATGAGTGGATCTACTATGCCCCGAGGTTTGTATATTGAATAGGTGATGCGTTCAGCCTCATTGTAATCTCCAAGGCTTTTGCCTATGTTTCTATCTTCTACTGTGAGAGAGAAATTCTCAAATGGGGCAAAAGCGATGCGATAAACTAGTCTTGATGCTGGCTATTTGACATCTGCATGTTAGCCTATCTGATTTGGTACTTCAACCTCTGATCAAAGTCCTAAGGCATCTCCATAATGTTTAGCATGATCTCTTTAAATTAAATCACCAATTGCGAATCAGATATAGGCTTACTAAACTCTTTGTTCAAAGATGTTTGAGTTTCAACTAGCGACGCATGAGGATTTTCAACACAATACTTAATGTACCAGGTTAGTGCGCGATCCTGCAAGGCGGTAACCAACTGCACCTTCTTTATATTATCATTGGTGATTTGTTGTGCTATCCATACAACATTCACAACAAACCATAACTACTTTGGGTCTTCACTTCTTATGCCCTTGAAAATTGGCATCTTCATTGCGTTCGTGATGTTGAATGGAGGTCGTGGAGGTGGAAGTGTAGGTGAAGGAGTATGAGGTGACGGTGAGGGTGGAGGTGGAGTGGATGGATGATGTATTCTAAGACTACCCTAAGTTATTAGCTAAACAAAACTTCATGATGTAGTCTGCACCGACCCTTCATCATCACCCGAAGGAGGTCCAATTAGTGGGCTATACTCTAGTCTTGAGCTTTCATGATTTCTAAAGAATCTTCCGCTTCACATAGCTCTAAACATCAAGGTAATGAAATTACCCTCTTTTCACATAATAAAATTTTAATCCAAGTACTCAATGACCTTAAATACTTACCTTGCGGTCACTTGAAGAATCTTCACTCTGCTTCGCTATAGCTGACTAAGGTGTCAACTGCAAATTCCATAACAAATCCTCCCATAATTCGATCAAGCCAATGATCGACAACCCATGTGATCTTGTTTTTAGAGGTTTCTTGATTCATTAATGAAAAAGGTATTATATACTATGTGTGAATTCACTTATGTTACTTAATGCAATGGATCAAAAAGATTGTGAATAACATAAACAATTAAATCATTCAAAGACACATTCAAACACATCAACACAATAGAATTTAATAAAGGAGTTCACTAGACTTCCTCGCTACGTCTCCTGGTCCTTTCTCTTCTAATGTTGACCTCTTTATTTTTTCTTCCAAAATGTTGTTACACGCACGTGCTAAAAAACCGAGTCTTAGATGAGAAAATGGACATCATCATTGCGTCTAGCTCGAAATTTCGAGTCAATTGAGTATAAACTCGACCATATTTGGCCATAGTGACCTCCAGACCCCTAGAAAGTCAAAAACCACCTATGCCTATAGAAAAACCACTTTTTTGCTACACAAAATTACCTCTGCCTGTGAAATACCACCTCTGCAACTGAAATTCACCTTGGGATCCACACTGGTGGTTTCAGGCTAGTTTAGTTTGGCACCTGCATAAACAAAAATTTAGGTGGCTTGATTAACAAGGTCCACCATATGGCAAGTTGGCTAGTGGAATTATGTGAAAGCGTTGTTATATAATGGTTTTTGGAAGGTCAGCGGTTCAGACCTTCACTCGACCCTTCCGCCTTGCTACTTGTTACGTATTAATGTTATATGATATGATATATATCATATATGATATATGTCGAGTGGTGTATGTGCGATATTGTTGATATAATAAGGTTGGTTATGGTATATGGTTGGGACTTTGTTACAATCCTACAACTACATACTCACATTTAATGCCAAGGGACCAGCAATCTCCAAACCATAGACATTAAATATAACCTTTATCGTTCAGTTTAACAAATGATGTGATGGTTCATCAGGTGAGTGGAATTAAATGAGATCTCAGGAATCTAGGAGGTCAGGGGTTTGAACCTCCCTGACCCCAAAATTTTGGGATTCACATATCAATATTGGACAAATCCGGGTTGCCATGTGTCAACACAGGATTGGTCCATATGCACCAATCATAAACTTCCATGTCACCTTCCTTGCTAACGTCATCAAAACCATGTGCCGCATTCTTAGGATGACACTGTCCTGCTGACGTAAGCGTTGAATGTTGACCATTGACCAATTTGACTTTGACTTTCTTTGACTTTGACTTTTTGACCTTTTTTGCCCTAGTTTGCATGAAACTTTAACTAGCCTTAACTTCTTCATCCAAACTTGGATTTTCCCGCCATTCACACCGTTGGAATCATATCATCAAGCACTTCCACTTGATCCCACTGTTACGCAGTAATTTGTCACCGTTGGTCACCGTCCTTGTTACCCTTGCTTTCGCACACTGGAGGACACATTTATGGACCTGTGACCAGTGACACAACTTAAAAACACTTGCATTAGATTCTCCTAAGTATGAACTTCAAACTCCCTGAAGACACCTTTTGCAGATTAGCCCTAAAAAGTGCCCTTTTTCCATTAGCACGGGTCCACAGAGTCTTACCCGCGCTAATAGCTCAGTTCCTCCAAAGAGGGCGTGCCCATGGACGCTTTGTCATAGAGCAAAGCCCGCGCCACCTAAATTTGGTTATGATTTTTAGCCAGCGCGCACTGAAGTGTTTTTGCCTTCTTTTTTCATGTAGTTCTCTGGGGAAAAATCTCATGGAAGTGGTCGAGTGTCATCTTTTTATCCATGACAACCAAGTTCAGTGGCTATTTTGGGACAATGCTAAATCTTCAGTAGGTGTCCGGATACAATGTATACTTCCTCTTCCTCCATCTATAAATAACTGTCACCCTGCATTAAACCAACTAGTTTTGCTAGAGCTAATGTGAGTACTGAGATTATGCTGGATTGATAGTGATAATTGAGGATTATAGAGGGGTTATGCTGCCAAAATATTGAGAGAGAAGAGGTCACTTTGCAAGGCGTATTTAGCTGCTGGCCCAGTCAGAGGAGGTTCAATGTCAGGACCCTTTGGTTGTAACCTTTCTCTGTTTTTACTGATTAATGAACGACTATCATTATGGTTCCACTCATGTGTATTTTAATGGTATTTGAGTTATATATTGCCTGACCGATATATAATTGCATATACTGGATTTTACGCTTGTGTTTGTATCGTTCTTTGCTTGTGCAAGTGTCCGTTTACGTGGAGCGTAAGGATTGTGACCAGCCAAAGCTAAGGGACGAGAGCGACGTTTCTTCTACAACAACTAGCGTTGGATTCCAGGTAGATCATTCTAATCTATCTTTGATTTATGCAATTAGGAACCTGCGTGTAGCGTGTGTGATTGTTGCTAGACCCGTGTTGGGCTAGTGGGATCGCCTCTGTCCGCAGAGGGGATTTACTAGTTCAACAATTTGGCGACTCCGCTGGGGAGAAGCTTGTTGTTTGTTTTTGTATTGTTTGATTTGTAAATTGTAGACGGAGTCTGAAGAGTGGCCAGATAGCCTTCGAAACACTCCTGCTATGTAGAAGTGAAGTAGATCAACGCCACTTCAGTTGATCTCTGGTTCAGTTTACAAACTGAACAATTTCAATCTTGCCTTGCATGTCAATTTTTCTCTTATTTATTGGTTTGAATAGCTTTCTGGGTTGAATTTCTTGCTATTTCTTGCTTGCTAGCTCTTTTTAAATACTAGAAACCAAGCCTGGAACTATCTGTTTTGTTTTTTGCCTGGCAAACATCATTAGCGCGAGTTTTCTTTTGACAGTCGCACTGGTTGGCGCTTGTTGCTCTCAGACAACCCGCGCCAATCTCTGGATAACGCGAGTTGCAGTCTGACAGTCGCGCCAGACTGGTTAATTTTCTAAATTGGCTTGTTTGTCAGTCTTTTAAGCTTGGATCTGTGTCTTTTGCTTCTTTTACACCTCCTGGAAGTTTATTGGATTGTTATTTGGCTGGTTGTTCTTCTCATCCTACAGTAGTTCGCCTTTTTCCATCGATTTTACATCTTAGCCCTTGGGGCTTTGTTTATCGAGCCTTCTGTCAGATTTGTGATTTGCTGATCCAGTCATTTTATTGATTGATTCCCACATTCCTCTGGTAGTTGTACGAGTTTTGCATTATATGCTGCAAGTACCTCACTTTTAGCTTGTTTCTTTCTTGCCTGACTTCATTGGGACTTAGATTACACAGTTCTTTGAAGATCTTGGTGTTTTCATTGCTTTGCTGGGTTATTGTTCATGTTTCAGATCTGGTTTTAGATTCCTTTGAGTGAATTATCTGTTTGTGCATATCTCTTGAAATTCGTTAAGTGCATCATACTATTTTTAAAGAAAAGAAAAAAGATTTTTGCTTTTCATTAATTAGTATTTTATGTTAATTTTTGCTTTTAAAAAAGAAAAAGAAAAAGATTTTCCTTTCTTGTTATTAGCTGCATTAGGATTTTTGTGATCATTTTTCTTGTATGAAACTCTCAACCCTTCTGTAGCTAGAATTCATTCAACGAAACGATACAATTTTCGCATATAGTTGCATTTAGGAAATTTCAAGAGACCACATACGGTAAGACTGGAAACTGAGACTTAATCAAAGATAAATCATAAAATGAATTCAATGAACCTAACAACGCATTGAAACTTAACGCTTACATTCTAGAGGTCTAGGTTAGAGACGTGTTCCGACGTCGTTAAACCTGGTAGTTTATCGTTGAGTGGTTGGGTGATTCCTCCACGGTGAAACGGTAGGTGCCAGTACGGATTGTGCTCCCACGTACCGTCGAGTATATATTGGGAGACCCCTATAGGCTTGCAACCTTTGATCCATAGGAAGCCAAGTCCACCGCCCTACAAACCGTAATGTACTGAACACAGCATTCGGGAAGATTGACTGCCGTACGTAAAGTCCTTGGTGTTCTTCTGATCGCTAAGGTGTATATAGCAGTTTTACGGATTGTTTGGCAAACCCTTTTACCTAGATTTCCAGAGTAGTCAGCTTTTGATCCTTTTTAGACTCTCTAACAGAAAAGGTGTAAGTGAGCAGCTTGTCACTTCGTGCTCATTAAACAATCGAAGGAGACTAGAGTCATCTTTTTGTCCTTTTCTCGACTCTTTAAAGATGAAAAGGTCAAGTCAAATGTCTTAAAATTTATCTGGCCACGATCACATTACCTGGTTAAATCTTGTATGCGCTAGTTTGAATAGGATTTCATTTGGTTATGGCAACTTTTTCAGGGTCCACCAACCCAGGTTCCCCACCTGGCGGGAATCCTGGTCATTTCCCTTCTCCTGGGAATGCTGGTGCTCTTTACATGGCGACGTTATCCCTTCCAGGGCTAACTGTCGGGTTGCTTGTTTGGTTATTTTCAAACTCTGTGGTCCCTACTGTGTCGGCTGGTACTCCATCAGTCCCTCCACCTGCACAACATCCTGTTGAACCTAAGGTGGACCCCACCCCTTCGACACCTACTTCAACATCTCCTTCTTCTACTTCGCCTGCTGAAAGTCTCGTTTCGAGTACCCAGGTGGCTAAGAAGAAGAAGAAGAAGACTAAGAAGAAGAAGTCTGCTAAGGGAGCGGTTACAAACACAATAACGACTACAAGCACAACTGTTGTTCCATCACGGACAACAGAAGACGGACTCCTTCCCACTCCTCCGCAGAAGGTTAAATTTCCTTGCCGATTATGCAAGGAAGACCATCTTCTTCGTGATTGTCCTGGTATTCCCAGGATCTTAAGAATATGGTCTCGTGATCCGGCCCAACCCTCATCGTCCATTGAAGCTCATGGCGATGTTATCTCATCCGTTGGGAATACTAAGGGAAAAGGGAAGATTCGATTCCCCTGCAAACTTTGTGAAGGCAATCATTTCCTTCACCTTTGCCCACTCATGGACAAAGCCTCCTCTATTTTGGAAAGTCTTGTAGTTCCCTCACCCCAACTCCCCTCTGGATATCAGCGTCTTTTTGCAACTGCAGATTGTCCTCCTGCTGACCACAAGGTTGGTTTACACACCTCTCTTGTTCCGTCTCCTCTTCCTGAACCTGGCTCTACCCATCCTGTTCCCGACCAACCATTGGTCGGCGAGCATGTCGACTCGAGTTTACCACCCATTGACCACCCTGTTCTAGAAGAGCGTCATGAACATGCTCTTCACATCTCATCAGATTCTCCTGAGTCCGCAAACGACCCGCTTATCCCAGCTGCTTCTGAGGGTCTTTCTTCGGTTCCATTCGAGCAAGGGGGCAATCATACGATTCCCCCACCAAGCAATTCAGCCATCTCCTTTGATTGGAGTCACCTGACCGCTTACCGCCTTCCATCCGATGTGCCTTTCCAGATTACTGTGCATGCCTATGATACGGCCCTACCTGGCACTGTTTTGGATGAAGGTGCGTCGGTCAGTCTCATGTCGTATACTACTTGGCAAGCTCTCGATTCCCCGCCGCTCAGGCCGGTTACGCAGACTCTGTTGGCTTTCGACGGAAGAGCATGTCCATCTCTAGGAGTCCTCCCGCAATTCCCTATTACTCTGGGAGGCAACACCGTCTATATAGATGTATTGGTTACCCAAGGTGCTTTAGATTTCCATCTTCTCCTTGGTCGTGACTATATTTATGCCATGGGGGCCCTCGTCTCTTCACTTTTCTGTGTGGTTTGCTTTCCACACGATGGAAGGATTGTCACTATCGATCAATTATCGTTCTTTAGACCCCCTGTGCCATTGTCACCCCCTCCTGGTTCTCATCCACCAGTTGTATCTGCCCCCCTGCAGGTCAACTATGTGGTTACCTCTCCCATGCCTATATCCAACACTGCCGACATCGTGCATAGTGTTTTGGGGGCATTGGGTCCCGACTTCCAAGACATTGACCTCCCATCGGGAGCCCCACTCTTGGACGCCCCGATTTCCTGTTCATTATGATGAAGATCGGGTGGAGCATAGTTCATTTCCCTTTGTCAAGCTCCCTAAAAAATGAAACAAGGTGTCTCGAGGATAGTTTTGATCTTGTGGCGACCTCGTTAAAAAATGAAACATGATTGTTCTAAGCATAGTTCCTGATCTTGTGTCAAGCTCATTAAAAAATGAAACAAGGGTTATGAGGATAGTTCTTTTACTGT
>APFE031026446.1:64859-95807 GCA_000404065.3 Pinus taeda
TTGGATACAAACAAAATCATGGTTTTCACACAAGAACCAACCATCATGCAATCCAATAAAGATATACTTTGCAACAATAATCAAAATATTATCACTATGCAAAGTTCAAAGATCAAAATTGAATGCAACAACAAAATATGGTTGTAACACAAGAACCAACCATGTTGTAATTCAACTAAAAGACTTTGCTAAAGTGTGAAGTTATCAAATGATATCATGCAAATTTAAGCCAAAGCTCAAGGATAAAAAATAATTAATGTAATAGATTGCATGAAGACATGCAATAGCTTCAGTTGGAGGGTATGTTGGGCCTTGAAATTTTCATTCACTTCCATTACATTTTCATTTATATTTCCATATTGTCACCTTCACTCCACCTCTATTTCATTACATTTACCTCTATTTCATTACATTTATCTTACCATTATCATTGTTGGGTCACATTTATGTTTTTCCAAACTTTATTAATTCTTAGCATTTTTAAGTGAATTTATGGTTAAAAATTAGAAAATAATGTGCACATGCTTATACCTAACAAGTGGGATGAGATTGTTGACATGTGTAGGTCAAAAGGAAGCTTCTAGAAGACCCTTATGTGGCCTCCCAAAACCAAATTCGAATTTTAGTGGAGAAGATCATGGGATCATAAGGATATGTGTCTCATTTCCTATTTGTATTGAAACTCTAAGAAGACATGTGTCTTATCATTTCCTATTTTGATTGTAACTTTATAGATATAGGGAGAGATTCATGGACTCTCATTAATGAGATAACTTATCCCCTTTTTGTATAAATAGGTGAAGTTTTCTCCTATCATGGGAATGTGAAAAGTTGGGGAAACACTCTTGTTTTGAATATCGAATTTGGATTTGGCACCAAACTCATGAGTGATGTTCACTTTGATTTGGTTATGCTTGTATTTGGAGCCTCTCAACTTTCCATTCCTCGTGATTTTGGATTGGCCACCTATAATGTGTGCGATTTATTGTTTTTCATAGATTGAGATTTATTGTTTTTCATAGATTAAGATTTATTTATTTCATATCTTTTCCTGTGTGAGAGGTTAAGAGTGATTATTTTTATTTGCTTTCATATCTAGAGGTTAAGAATTATTATTTTTGCTTTCATTTCATATCATGTGGTTTTGATTATTCATTGCATAGGATCTCGATTTGATAATGCACACATGATCCCTTAGAGTAGATTTCATTTCATGAAATTTCATTTTTAAAAAGAGTGGTGTGATTTTCAATTCTCACAAGTGTGGTATATTAAGACATTAATTCCTGCAAGTGTGGCAAATTAAGATTTCAATTTCCGCAAGTGTGATAGATTAAGATTTCAATTCCAAACACTGTACTATAATTTCCTTTGAATTGATTGTTGGATTAGAATAGGTGAATTTGGTTTGTCATTATTTGGTTTAGTAGTTAGATTGATCTAAATTAGAAGTTAATTTCTAGCATATATAGTGCACGCATACTTTGCAAGTTTTACGAAATCCCCAGGTTGACAATTAAGTGATATGTAATTAATTTGCCTCAATAGAAAGTATAAAAGAAGATTTTTTGTACCTCTGTATATAGATATCTATTCAACCAATCCTCCTTCGAGAGGCACGAATTCTTGTTTTCTTGAGCCACGAACTCTTGAATCTTCAGATCTAACCACTTTTCAATCTCTTAGTCGGATTCCAATGATGCAACATCACACATCTCTTTAAGCAGATCTCAATCCTAGCAATGGAACCATTTGTTGGCTTAGGGGGTCTTGACCCAAGTTCAGAGTTAGTTGTGCCAACCAACAAAACCCTACATTGATGGCCCTTTCAGCCACAACCTGTGTAGCGTAGGTTGCAGTTTCACCCGAAGCAATATTGGGGGATACAAGGACCAAGTTTCTACATCTGGAGACTAGTGTGATTTCTTCCAGTGCCTTGGATCCACCTTTGCATAGATCATTAGACTTCTAGGGCCTGTTACTGTTACTAGGTTAAAGTAGCCTTCAGACCTTCGCGTAGTTCCATAATTAGTCTAGGTGGACCTTAAACATTTAATTTGCCTACTTTTGTGCATCAATAGGTAACCCTATATTGGTGTTTGTGTAGATCTACTTCATTCATTTGAAAACATAAGAGAAATAATCTGAAGCTTCACGAAAGTGGCTAATCATTCATTTCATACATTAGTAAGACAGGTTCAATAAATTTGCATAGAATTCAATCATTATTTCATAAAACATGTCATTCATCGAAAGCATATAACATAAATAGATACAAATACCCAGTATCTTTGGAAAAATGTCTTTAATTATCTTCAATTCACTGATTACAGACTCTTCTTACCCTACGCACATAGTTGCAGGGGTCTGCGCACTCAGCTTTAGAGTCTACCCACACTCAACTGTAGGAGCCTTCCCTTCTCTATCTAAGCATAGGAAGTACATCCTTCCTACCTTAGCTCTTGCCCAAGACAACTAAACTCTTCAATATACCGAATTCTTTATCAAAACTTTTATCTTAACTTGTACTGCTAAGACTCGCTAAGACTCAACTATTTATATACTTTTCAATACAATGCCATGATTTGAGACCATGGGTGAATCTCAAAACTGACTCAAAAATTTACCCAAAATAGGGGGCTAAGCCTCTTTGACTCGTATTCATCTACACGCTTCACATCCACATATCGTGGATACTTTACATCTTTTATAAAATTGTATACAAATTTTGGGTTAATTAACCCCAAGCTAACCCGGGGGACCCCATCCTAACAGATATTAAGTGGCCTAGGACAATTCCTGCATTCATCCAAAATTCACATTTCTTGGGACTTAATGAAATGTCCATCTCAATACATTTCCTTTATTTTGCATAAATTAGAAAGATCTTCCAAAAAATCGTCCATGTATATCTCAATAGTGTCATGTACAAGGTCAACAAAGATACTCAAAACTGCCCTCTGAAAAGTAGAAAGGGCATTAGAAAAGCCAAATGGAAGAATCCTATAGGCTAAGGTCCCCTATGGATATGTGAATGTGGTCTTATCTTGGTCCTCATGACTGATCTGAATCTAGTTGTACCCATTAAATCCATTTAGGAAGGAAAATAATTTCTTCGCTGCAAGGCCATACAGGACTTGATCAATGAAAGGAAAAGGGAAATGGTCCTTCTTTTTAGCTTTGTTAAATTCCATATAGTCAACAAAAATCATTCACTTCCCATTTTTCATGGGTACTATGACAAGAGGGGGCATCCACTCACTATCTTAAATGGGGTATATGAACCTTGCATCCAACTAATTTTGCAATTCTTATTTTACAATATCCTTAAGGTCAGGATTCATCCTCCTCTGGGGTTTGCACACAATTTTGTATCCCTCCATGATTTAGATATGATAAGTACAAAATAAGGGATGCACCGATTTCATTTCCTCATAGTCCCAAGAAAAGGCATCAAGATGTTGCCTCAACATAGTGAATAATTTCTCTTCTTTCTCGACTGAGAGGAAGGGGTTGATTTTTAGGGTTCTATATGTGTTGATCTCCACAACCTTGGTATGATATATATTAGAATAAAAATATCACATATTGGTCTAAATACCTTAATGAATCTTCTGTAATCTCTAGCGAATCCAAGAAAGCTTCTGGAATCCATTTGTTTTTTAGGGTAGGGACCTTTTTAATGATGGAAATTTTGTTGGGGTCAACCTGGTTCCCCTATTTGGATATTAAATGGCCTAGGAAAATTATTGGATTCATCCAAAATTCAATTTTCTTGGGACTTAATGAAAGTTTCATCTCAATACATTTACTTAATATTTTGATTAGAAAGAGTTTCCTAAAAATCATCCATGTATATCTCAATAGTGTCATGCATAAGGTCAACAAAGATACTCAAAACTGGCCTCTGAAAAGTAGCAAGGGCATTAGAAAAACCAAATTGAAGAACCTTATAGGCTAAGGTTCCCCATGGTATGTGAATGTGTTCTTATCTTGGTCCTTAGGGCTGATTTGAATCTGGTTGTACCCATTAAATCCATCTAGGAAGGAAAATAATTTCTTCACGGCAAGGCCATATAGGACTTGATTAATGAAAGGAAAGGGGAAATGGTCCTTCTTTTTAGCTTTCCTAAATTCCCTATAGTCAACACAAATCCTTCACTTCCAATTTTTCTTGGGTACTATGAAAAGAGTGGGAACCGACTCACTATCTTAAATGGGGTATATGAACCATGCATCCAACAACTTTTGCACTTCATATTTTACAATATCCTTAAGGGTAGGATTAATGCTCCTTTGGGGTTGGCACATAGGTTTGTATCCCTCCCTGATGTAGATATGAGGAGTACAAAATAAGGGATGCAACACTTTCATTTCCTCATAGTCCCAAGAAAAGGCATCAAGATGTTGCCTCAACACAGTGAGTAATTGCTATTCTTGCTCGACTAAGAGTGAGGGGTTGATTTTTATGGTTCTAGATGGGTTGATCTCCACAACCTTGGTATGACATAGATTAGAAGAAAAAAATCACATATCAATCCATGGATTGTTGTTAGGCTGCACTAAGGATTATTCCATCAGTTCATCAATTAGCATGGTAGTAGGAGGTTGATTTTGTAAGAAGTGGCTAATAAGGTTGTCTTCATGTAGCTACCTTCTTCCTACAACAATATCTAATGTACAAAATAGGTAGAGGGATGACTGATAATGGTATTCTTCTTCTCCTTCCTCTACCCACAAGGGTGAATCATGCTTAATAGAGGGTTGAGCAGGGGGATATAATACAAGCTGCTTTGAGAGATACTCATTCTTAATGGTCATGTTCCTAGCCCTGCAACTAATGTAAGCACTAATAGTAGCCAACCAAGTTCTCCCTAGGATGAGAGGGTACCCATTAAACTTGGTTTAGAGTTGGAGAATAAGGAAATGTATGGGATACTCACAAGAGTCAATAGAGACCATAATATCCTCAATAAATCCTTCAAGGGATACTGTGGATCTATTTGCAGGCTGCAACACTGTAGTGGTATTCCTCAAAGCTCCTTGGAGGTTGATATTTAATATGGTTTCCTTGGTCATAACATTGATTGCAACCCCAAGGTAAATTAATGTGTTAAGGACCACAATTTTTTTAATGTTCACATCCACTACTGGGATACCAGGATCCAATTACTTTGGGGAGATTACTCTCCCTAGCATTATATTAGATAGCTTCCCAACAACATTGATCATGGGGGCATCTCTTTTTCTTCTCCTAGGACTTTTGAAACACGTCTCCCTGTGTTACACAATATTTTGTCACACCTCCTACACTTCCCCATGACATACCCCGAAGTGCCCGAAACATGACCATCATACCATGTACTCATCCAGATATGTAGCTCATATCCTCCCTAAAACAATGAGGTAAAAGTGGCTTGAGCTTCCCCTAAAGGAAATGGCTCTAAAACCCTAATTTTAGCATCTTCATTCCCCTGATACTAAAAACCACGATGGTCACTAGTTGCATTATACTAGCCCCACAGTGCCATCGCACTTTTGGCTTGCATACCAACGATGATTCCTAAAAGGAAATTTTCCCAAAGAGGAGAAGAAGCTTCATGATCTAGAGGCTTCCAGAATGATGAGTTGGAGGTTGTTTGACATGGATGAGGTTGATTTCTCTCAACTTGGCCTTTTGGTCTTATCCCTATGAGCTAGCTCCTTGAGATGAGGGTCTTCTCCTATCTTTGGAGAGATCCTAACTCCCTGCCTATATATTCATCTTCTCCATTCCGAAATGGTTGGTCTTTGGCTGTTTTCACCCTTGTGTTGAGATTGTGCCTACATGCTATTCATTTGGCTTGGAGAAGGAGTGATCAAAGAGCTTGAGCTTGGACTTGGACATTCACTCAAGGAGAGCTTATTGACATCAAGGCTTGGTTGTATGCTTCCTCCTTTATTCTATTAATATATACATATGCTGGTTCATTTTCCATAAATGTGTATGTTAATGCATCAATTGTCGTAATGCTCCTTGATATGTTAAGTAGGTTACTTTCGATTATGATATTTGTACTTTCATGCTTTGTTGTATCTTGATCTCTTGTGCAAGCATTTAAACACTGTGAGTAGTAGGATTGAGTCCATGGCACAAGTGACTCGAGGTCTTCAATAAAGGAGGATGTTATAGCATCAAAATGAGGTAGGCTATCTTCCTCCTCTCATATTTTGATTGTAACTTAGGAAAGTGTCTAGTAGATTGTCACATAGGTTTCTAGTCCCACCATTGGGCTAGAGGGATCGTCTCTGTCCGCAGAGAGGATTGCCTGGATAACAAAACGATGACTCTATTGGGGAAGCTATAACCCTTTCCATCCAATCCTTCACCCTCATTCTATGAAAAGTTTGACCAACCATTAGTTTTTTGACTTGTTTGCTTCTTTGTAGCTATTTTCACTTACTAGTTATTGCTTGAGGACACTCAGTCTATTTTAGTATTGAAGAATTTTTATTTTCGCTCATTTTTCTCGCCCATCGCAGATTTAGTCTTAATAATTGTGATTTCATCACTGATTTTTTAATTATAGTCGTGTTGATTACCCTTGCATTGCCATTTTTCTTGTAACAGGCATGATGATCCCAGAGGATAAGAAAAATTAAGTTTTTTCTTCTTGTTCTCATTCTTTTTTCCCTCTGTCAATGATTTTCTAGTGTGTCTACAATGTATTTGTCTTGGTTGTTATGCTTGCATGACTTCAATTGTATCTTGACTTTGTTAATGTGTGTTTGAAGCTTCATTAATTTCTAGGGTTTCTAGGGGCTTCTAGGTCACCCTCCACTTATTGTTTGGTCTCCTTTTATGAGATTGATTGCTCCCATTCAAGAGTCTTCTTGCAACCAGGACATCTTTTCAAAGTTTCTTTTGGTTCATTGATGTGAATTCACTTTCATTAGTGTCGAGTCATGTTGAGGCTTTGAAGATTACTTTAGCTCCATTTTCAAGAATAGATTACAAGTTGTTTGCTTTGGTTGAATTGAAAGAAATTACTTGTTTTCATTCTTATGTTTCAAAAAGAAAAAGTGAAAGATCTTGTCATTTAAGTAGTTTTGAAATATTTCTTGCATTCAAAATCAAAAAATGAAATAGATTTCCATTTTCATTAATTTGATTGCATTTTTCCTTTGCCCATTGCATTAATTTGCATTGATTGAATCAAAGTGAAAAGAAAAATCATTAGTTCATCTTAGTGAAACAAAAGCTATTTTCGTTTCTTATAGGATCACATCTTGGCATTGCATTTAGTAAATTGAAAGATTCAATTTCGTTTTCACATTTTGCAGTGTGAAAGTTGGTGGAAGGAATTTTGCGTGATGCATTTTGTTTGATGCATTATTGATTGAAATTTCCTCCCTTGTAGTCTAGCCTTCATTGAAATGAAAAGTTTTCCTTTTCTCCTATAGTTGCATCACAGGTTTTCAGGTGATATCATTTTGAGCCTCAAAATTGAAACTTAACTAAAGATAAACTTAAAATTTACCTCAATTAACGTAAGGAGTATTTGCAACGTAACACAAATGTCTAGAGATCCAGGCTAGAGATGTGTTTCGATGTATTTAAACATAGCATTTGTCATTAACTTCCTACAATGTATCTTGAGGGTGAAATCCCATCTGAGTATGGAAGTATATAGAAGGTTCTCCAATACTTTCAGGTATATCAGGGGCACTTCATTATGATAAGTATATAGGGATGCTCTCATCGAACATTTCTACATTATATAGCACTAACACATACTTCTGCTCCCCATACCATCGAGTATATATTGGGATACCCCATTAGGTTGTTATCCTTTAGCCATAGGTAACTGAGTCTACTGCCTTGTAAATGTGATACACTGAAGATATCATTCAGATATATTGGCCATTGTACGTTAATTCCTTGGTTTTGGCTAAGGTGTATATTACGGTTCATGGATACTTGGTAAACCTCTTGCCTAGATTACCCCTTTTGATTTATTTTTGTTAAAGTTCTAAAATCAATTAATTAACCGTGGAAAAACAGCTTTCTTATGGAAAAACTCCTTAGTAGACCTCAGGTTGATACTGATGGCAACATTTCCTAAGTCGACCAGTTAAGGAAACCCCTCTGATGGGAATCCTAGTCCTTTTCCTTCTTTTGGAAATACTGATGCTCCTTATATGGAAACATTGTACCTTCCTGGATTGACCATTCTAGTTTGGTTGTTTTTGACCTTGGTGGTTCTGAGTGTCTAAACTTCTTTTCAACCGAGTTCGACTCCACCTGAACAAAATCAACTTCATGTTGATCCTAAAGTTGACCCCTCACCTTCTTCGCCTATTTCTTCACCCCATTCTTCCTCTTCGCCTTGTGAGAGTCTTGATTCTAGTAACCAGGAAGCTAAAAAGAAGAAGAAGAAGAAGTCGAAGAAGAAGAAGAAAAATCTTCCAACCAGCCCCAGAAACTAAAATTTCCTTTCATTTTATGTAAGGATGACCACCTTATTCAAAATTTTCCTAGTATTCCCAAGGTATTAGAAGTGTTGTCTACAGGTTCACATCAACCTTTATCATTAGCCTTTCACAATCATGCTGGTGATAAACCTTCAACTAGTAACAATAAAGCTAATGGGAAAAGGGGAAATGTCAAATTTCCTTGTAAGTTGTGTGAAGGTAATCATCCCATTTACCTTTTTCCTCTTATGTATGAATATTCCAAAGAGTTGGAAAAACTTATATCTACTCAATCTTGTCTTTTGACTAGGTATCGAAAGCTTTCCCATGATCCTTCACTAGTTGATCTAGTGATTGATAAAAAATTATCATTGGTCAACTCCACTCTCTCTAAAAGTGAGTCTCATGAGTCTACTCTCGACTAACCATTGCTTGAGAAAATGGTAGACTTGAATCCACCTTCATTTAACATACCTTCCCAGTAGAGAGTGAACCTCATACTACTTAGGTTTTCTAGTTTCTTCAGTTTCAAATGAACTGGAGGGAAATCCTCCCATTCCTGAAGTGCATGAGAGAAGTTCTCGTGTTCCCAACTTGGCCTTTTGATCTTATCCCTATGAGATACCTCCTTGATATGAGGGCTTTCTCCTATCTTTGGAGAGATCCTAACTCCCTGCCTCTATATTCATCTTCTCCCATTCCCAAATGGTTGGTCTTTGGCTATTTGCACCCTTATGCTGAGATTGTGCCTACATGCTACTCATTTGGCCTGGAGAAGGAGTGCTTGGAGAGCTTTAGTTTGGAATTAGACATTCACTCAAGGAAAGATTATTGACATCAAGGCTTGGTTGTATGCTTCCTCCTTTATTATATTAATATATACAACTGTTGGTTCATTTTCCATAAATGTGTATGTTAATGCATCATTTATCTTAATGCTTCTTGATATGTTAAGTAGGCTACCATTGATTATGATATTTGTACTTGCATGCTTTGTTGTGTCTTGATCTCTTGCGCAGGAATTTAAATGCTATGAGTAGTAGGAACAAGCCCGTGGCATAAGTGATTTAAGATCTTCAACAAAGGAGGACGCTATAGCATCAAAACGAGGTAGGCCATATTCCTCTTCTCCTATTTTGATTTTAACTTAGGAAAGTGTCTAGTAGATTGTCACATAGGTTGCTATTCCCACTCATTGGGCTAGAGGGATCATCTCTATCCACAGATAGGATTGCTTAGACAACACCCTGATGAGCTTGGTGTAAATGGGGACATATTTGATGGTCTAGAGAAGGGGTATCTTAACATACAAATTCTTCAATTCTCCCAAAAGGTTTTCTCTTCTGGGGTGTGCTGTTTAGGTTGGGGTAACCTTTTAGGATAGGGAGCTATAATGGATTGATGGGTACTATGTTCCTTCTCTTCTTCAAGATATTTAGGTGGAGAATGTAGATGAGAATGTGGATCTACTTTCCCATATCAAAGATTGATCTCTTGGATTTGAACATCATAAGAAGGATACGATGATTCCCCACTATAAAACCGTTGTGCCTACCTATTGTTCAGGTTTAGATTGGGTTGGGAAGGCATTTGTGGTTTCTTAGGCGGGTTGTTGTGAGGTAGCTATGGTTGAGGTTGAGGAGAAGGCATTAAGGAACGAAGTTGGGTTGCCTAAGGCCTCCATCCTTTTGAAGGGTTGCCCCATTGAGGAGGAAGAGGTTGATATGGTTGGAAAGGTGGGTTGACAAGCTAAGGAGGGTACTAAGGAGTTTTGGACCAAGGAGAGGGGATGGAACATGATGGATGAGTTGGAGGGTACCAAGATTGGAAAGGTGAATTTTGATTTGAGCTGTAAGGAGAATGTTGTGCACCATACATGCCTTGTTGATATGGCCAAGGGCCTTGGGGCCTCCTCTGGTTGGTGAAGAAAATATGCTCCAAGCCATTATCTACCCCTTAATATACAACCTTTAGGCCTAAAAGAGATGGAATTTTTTTGTTGCATGGTTCTCCTCACAAACAAAGAAGACCTATATGGTGTTCAATGTGCACTCATTTCTGGGATGCCTCTTGGTGCACCTAGGGAAAAATATAGCTAGTGCCCTTTCCACTTCTTCCTGATTCCTTTTAATCTACATAGTGTCCATCTACAAGGAAAAAGTATGCAACATTTCACTTCTGAAGTCTTTGAACATTCTCCCTATCTCATATTTGATGGTTGAGGTGGAGGGAGAATCTTTGACCAGGCCCTGACTAGACCTTCCTATTTTCCTAGTAGCACCTAGAATGGTTCTTGAATACTGTCTTGATGCCATCATAGGTCAACTGTTAAATTTATGATCTAGATAACATATTTAGGGTCTCCATTACATCCTCCCTAATCCCTCAGAGAAGTTCAAGCTTGAGTGATACAGGGTCAAGGGTAGAGTCAACCCTCCTATAGTTGAGTTGGAACCTTTCCTCATAGTATTCTAATAAAGCATATTACCCTAGGATCATCCTAAATATTTCTTATTTTGTCTCCTTAGACCTACAATAATCTCTATACTTTTCATTAAAGGCTTAGTTCATTTGTGCCTAGGTAATGATGCTTCCTCTAGGTAAGCTCATAAACCAGTGCCAGGCTGCATCTTTGAGGGTGGAGGGAAATAACTTTAGCTTTTTTTCATTAGATTTATATTCATAGGTCCTACAAACTACAACAAACTCACACATGAATGTGTCAAGGTCCTCAAAGGTTAAGAAATGGAAACGTGGAAGGGAAGTGGGGTTGATATTATTCATTCTAGAAATCCCATTGGTCTCTTGGATAGGAAAGCAATCATTCTATCTCTTTTCAATCATGCTTTGGATATGTTGGGCGCGATATCCCCCAAGGAAAGTTTTGGGGCTTAAAGCCCAAATTTTGACCAGATCCGATGTAAAGACTCCGTGTTTTGTGGGCGCGGAGTGCTAAGATTGTAAATGAGTCATAGGGTTGTTCACCCTCACTTTTGTAATGTAATGTCGGCTTTAGAAATCTAACCATGGTCCACGGACCATGGGATTGTATAGATAAAGCGAGGCTCTAAGTTGTAACGGAAGGAGAATCAATAGAGAAAATAGAAGAATTGAGTCTTACCTAAGTGTAGAGTCGAGTCTTCAAGTCATAGAGTAGGAGAAGGCTTTGCAGCTGAGTGTGCAGAGGCCTAGTAGTACACCGCTGAGTGCGCGGACCCCTACATCTGAGTGCGTAGGGCGAGTCGAGTCTGTAACCTTTAGAGAAGTAATAAAGAGAAGTTTTACATCATTTCTATGTACCATTTTCCTATTTTTCGCATTGAATGTATTGGATATAAATTGCATTTCTATGGTTTATATGATGCGCAACCTTATATGAATGTGTTTATAAAGTGAATATAAGATTAAGTATCTATTTATGTGAAGATAACTAATTGTTATAAGAAGATAGTAATATCCACAGTATAACTTAGGGAAGTAGCGCAGATCACTGCTAGGGCAGCTCATAATCACCTCAACCCCTAGTTAGGGCTATGTGAAGGTGATTATAACAAATCACAAAGCTCTCGCAGGTCAGGACAACACGCGAAATGACCTACGTAAAGGTATTCACAGTTGGACTAAACCGACCCCTCAGACATCTCAAGGGTGCGGAAACTTGGTTCCAACATCCCCCCATACTGCTTTGGGTGAGACCTCAGTCTGCGCTCCATGGGCTGTTGCTGAAAGGGCCAGTAGTACAGGTATTTGTTTGTATAATTAACTCTGAACCTGGGTCAGGCCCCCTCAAGCCAACAAATGGTTTCGTTTCCTGGACCAGAATCTGCATAAAGATGTATGATATCATATCATTGGAATCCAACTAAGAAGGAAATTCAAGGTTGGTTGGACAGAAGAATTCACAAGTTTGTGGTGTAGGAGAATAGGAATCTATGACTAATAAAAGAAGAGTGGTTAGACTACTACTTGTACACAAGGATCCACGAAATATTTTTTGCATCTTTCCCTACTGAGTTGTACGAGTGGATTGAGAAGCTAGCAGATAGCCAAGGAAGGTGGAAACTCGACAATCCTATTGTGTGGACCCCAGAGTTGGTGTGCAGATTGGAAGCATCAGAGGATAAGATCACACGTTTTGTTGATCACTAGCTCAATCCTAAGTTTGCGGTAGATACTTCAGTCATCTATAGCAAGGCAGCGCAACACTTTCTCAAAGGATCATGAGGTAAGTACATAAAGTCTATGAATACTTGGATTAAAATTCTATTGTGTGAGAAGAAGGTTATGCAATTACCTTGATTTCTAGAGCTATGCGAAGTGGAAAAACCTATAGAAATGAAGGATTTAATGGACCAAAGAATAGCCCTTTGATTTCACCTCCATGAGGGGATGAATAAGAGCTCGCAAAGGTCTTGCCACAAAGTGCGATCCATTTGATAAGGAAAACGATTCCGTGCATACCAACCCCACCCACACTGCCACCAGTTTCACTGCCTTCACCTCCATCTTGACCCATACCACCTCCACCACCACCGCGAGTCAATATGGCAAGTGCGATAAAGTTTCCTGTGTTCAAGGGAGTAGAAAATGAAGATCCAGACTAGGTTTGGTTCGTGATAAGAGCTGTATGGGAAGCATAGGGAGTTACACATTATAATATAAAGAAAATGACGTAGCCCAATGCTCTGTAGGATCGCACACTGACTTGGTATATTAAGAATTCTAATGACAATCTGAATGTGGGAATCGCGGATATCCAAATTGCGCTAAACAAAGAATTTAGCAGGTGGAAGTCAAAAGCGCAGTCGATCATTGGATTCAAAGAGATCACAATTCTACTAGGCGAGACTCCTTGGGAGCTGGATTAGAGACTAAAGTGTATGATTCGCGAAGATAATATGATTTTGACAGATGGACAACACCGCGAATGGTTTGTAGCATTGCTAATGCTGCATTTGAGGAAAGCACTCTCACAACAGAGGTTAATGAATCAGACAGAGGCCTTGGAAACGATGAGGTAGAATGAAACCCTGATGTAGGATCCTAACTTGGGAGTTCAGCAAATCCATGTGTAGTTGAAAAACTTGTGCCTTGAGATGCAGAGCTTGAAACAGGACAAGACAACCTGACCAGAAGTGTGCGAAGAGGTGGTGCGTAAAATGCAATGGTCAGGGTCATGATAAGGACCACTGCCCTATGTTCATTAATTACCTTGTAGGAGGAGGACCGATGCCATCAAGGCTGGAAGTGCAAGTAGGACCTAGCATGACACCTGCTTTGTGGTGCACGATTTGTCAAATAGGAGTAAAGCATGCTACAGGAAACTACCATTTGCTACATAAGTACACGTAGAATTTTCAACAGTTGTTCTGTAATTTTGGTAGATCGGTTGGACACAATGAGCACATTTGTAGAAGTTATGAGCTAATGATGGATAGAACTTCCACCTATAGAGTTCAGGCCAAAACATGACCCCTAGACCAGAACGCAGGAGTGGCATCAATTAGATTTCAGGGGTGTGGATGAGGCTGAGGTGGAGGAGGACCTAGAAGAGGTCGTGGACAGTTGATATGCTACAATTGTGGAGGGCCACAATGTTATGCCTGTGATTGTATGAACCCAACATGTCCATCATGTATGTATTGTAACATGTTTGATCATGAGATAGAGGATTGTCCTACACTGATAGCTAGGATATGTGACAAGGGAGAGCTACCGCCTCCCCCGACTCAGAACCTGCAGATGATGAGGTTTGAGCTGCATGAGGAAGATCCAAATGTGAACATTGTGCTCCAAAGAAGAATCGTGATGGGATATGATAAAGGAAAACAACTCGAAGATAGTACTTGGGTTTGCCAGGCTTTAATGAAAGAAGTAGAGTTTGGTTTGGAGCATGCTAAGGAAACCTTCATGCTAAGAAGAGCTCCGTTGATGCCTCCACTTCAAAAAGAAAAGATAGACCAGAGCCAGAAATGGACCCATCTATGCTTATGATGCTCGTGGAAACATGCATGAAGCTACTACGCAATAGTAAGCCTGTAAAAGAATTGCAGGAACTCATTAACAAATGTGTTGGGACTGTGCGAGGACAACCGCGCGTAGTCCGGAAGATTAGAAAACACAATGCTAGGATAGGGAGAGAAATGAGGCTAACCATGCAGATTGGAGAATATGAGATGGACCAAGTAATTTTGGACTTAGGATCAGATGCGAACGTTCTGTTGAAGAAGACATGGGAGCGCATGGGAAGGCCTACACTGCAATGGTCTTCTATTCAGCTATGAATGGTGAACCAACAAAAGATAATACCCATAAGCTGATTGTAGGGAATCAATGTGGATATTGAGGGAGCGAGGGTGTTAGCAGACTTTGAAGTGATAGAGATTGTCGATGACAACAATCCCTACCCAACACTCTTAGGGATTGATTGGGCCACTGACATGAACGGGGTGATTAATCTAAAGCGTAAGATGATTTTTGAGAAGAAGTCTCTGCGTGTAGTTATGCCCTTGGACCTTGCGGAAGGATTGCGCTATACAAAGCCATTGTGCGACTATGAAAGTGACGATGATTTGGATTACATCTACAAAATAACCACACGAGATCAAGATTGGGTAAATCCCACCATAGACGGGAGCGTGAAAGCTCCTGTACTTCAGATTCAGATGAGGAGATAGAATGATGGTAGAACTAATTACACGAGGTAACCACGTTGAACTATAATATGATGACAATATCGTTGTGTTGTGTATCAACAAAAGTGAGGGATCTGCCTACTTATGATGGGTTAAGTGAGATAGATACTTTCCTAGATATGTTTGAAAGGGAGGTGCTGGAAAAGCAATGTTTCCAAGCCTTGAATTGGGTACTGTGTGCTATGCCCACAAGGTAGAGGAGTGTGCACAGAGGGAGCTTTGAGGACTGGTGTGAATGCAAGAGAATGATGCACACACAGTTTGGAAAGCCTAAGACGCAACTAGTAGACAAGTATGATGGACAGAATGATCCGCGTGCACACCTGGCCAAGTGGACGAAGGTCTATGGAGAAAAGCCACAACCTGAATGGGTGCACCTGTTCTGTCATACCCTAGATGTTATACCCATGAATTGGTATAGAGAGATAGAGCTCTGCCATGAGACAAGTGAATGGGATATCTTGCATGAAGGGTTCATGATGACCTTCATTTTTTAAGACAGATGGTGGGACAACATTGATGAAGTGCTACAAGAGGAAAGGTAGCTATCTTAGGATGCCACAAGAGCCAGTAGAATTGATTCAGCCTGAATGGGCTACTCAACTGAGCTGCACACTGGAATGTTATAATGTAAGCGCTAAAGAAGAATATGAAGATCTGTGGAAAATTAACATTCTAGAAATAGAAGGCCATCGTGAGGTTCAAGGACCACAAATTGATAACCCTGACATCACCGCGCTAGTAAAAACAAAGCAGGTGAACATTAGTATGAAGGCCGAACCTAGGTTTGCAACACTCGACAACTACTAGGATGACACGAAGGTGGATAAGGTCGCTGAGTTACTCCACGAGTACCAAGACTTATTCCCGACCAAGTTTACAGGTTTAAAGGGAATCATCGAAGATTTAGGAATGATGAGGGTTACATTAAAACCCGACATGAAGCTAGTTAAGCGGAGGCGTTACCGCTTAAATCCGAAATACAAGGAGAAGGTCCACGTAGAACTAGACAAAATGCTTGCAATAGGAATCATTGAACCAGTGGAAGAGTCCAATTAGGTAAGTCCAATGGTGGTGCAGGAAAAGAAGTATAAGGACAAGATAAGAATACGCATGGATCTCAGAAAATTGAATGATGCTTGTGTGCATGATCCATTCTCAACTACATTCACAAATGAGGTGTTGGACAATGTCGATGGGTAGGAAGCATATTATTTCACTGACGGGCTATCAGGGTACCACCAGATCAAAATCATGTGGGAAGATAGGAGCAAGACAACCTTCATGACTGAGTGGGGCTACTTTCAATACACGGTCATGCCATTTGGGTTGAAGAATGCGTCGACCATCTTTTCGGGCATGGTTGTTGCACCATTTAAGGAATATATTCACAAATTCTTGGAAGATTATTTTGATGATTGCACTGTATTTGGGCTAGTTAAGCACCATGTAGTGAGCTTACGCTTGATACTGGATACTTGCCAAAGATACCAAGTCATGCTTAACCTCAAGAAGTGTACGTTCCTCGTTCCTTTTGGGAACCTGTTGGGACATGTAGTTTGCAGATAGGGATAGATGGTAGATCCCACGAAGATTGCGGTGATTTTGAATTTGGAAACACTGTGAAGTGTGAAATAGCTATGCGCTACTGTGGGGCATATGGGGTATTACAGGAAGTTAATCAAAAGCTATGCCTAGATCACCACGACAATGGAAAATTTGTTGAAAAAATATGTCACGTTCTACTAGAACGATGACTGTAAGAAAATCCTGGATGTATTTAAAGAAAAGGTGGTCACGACAACGATCCTGGTCTTCCCAAATTGGGACAAGGAGTTTCATGTCCATGTTGACACATCGTGTATAGCACTGGGAGCAGTACTAACACAAGATGGTGGCAAGGGCTTGGACCACCCTATCACGTTCGTGAGTCACAAATTGTCTAAAGCAGGAAAGAAGTATTCCACCACTGAACGCGAGGGACTGGCTATGGTGTATGCGCTCCAGAAATATCGACACTACTTGATAAGGGGGCACTTCAAAATGTATATAGATCATTTCGCACTAAAATACTTGGTCAATAAGCCTATGTTGGGGGGCGCATATGCAAATGGATTTTATTGTTCCAAGAATATGATTTTGAAGTTGTTGTGAAACCTAGACGATTGAACGCAAGACCGGATCACCTGTCGCATGTTGAGATAGGAGAGGAACCTACTAGTCTGGAGGAAGGATTACCTAACACACAACTCTTTGCTATGCATGTAGTAGATGTACATTTTGAAGATATAATCCACTTTCTTATGACTAGAACTATGCCGAAAGAGTACTCCGTCCAACATAAGAAGGAACTAGTGGTGCGTGCGTAGATTTCTCTGTCATTGTGGGGCACCTATATAAGATGGGAAATGATGAGACACTGCGAAGGTATGTACTTGAATTTGAAAGAAGCCATATCCTCGTGGATGTGCATGGGGGCGCTGTGGGAGGACATTATGCAGGGAGAGTGACCACATAGAAGATTCTTTGTGCGGGGTTGTGGTGGGCAACCCTTCATCAAGATTCAAAAGCACATTGCAAGGCCTGTGATGTATGTCAAAGAATAGGTATACTACCATGGAGGGACGAGATGCCTTTGAATCCACAAATGATGCTGCAGCCCTTTGAAGAGTGCGTGATCAAATTTGTAGGCCCTATCAAACCTCAAGGAAAAATGGGCATGAGATATATTATCACTGTGACAAAGTACCTGACTCGTTGGGCAGAAGTGCAACTGGTAAAAGGTTGCACGGCCATCATGGCCACAAATTTTTTGTTTGAACACATATTTACACGATTTGGATGTCCGATGATCTTGATGAGTGACCGTGGTACACATTTTCTGAATGAGATGATCAATGCATTGACAGAAGAGTTTTAGGTGTATCATTAGAAAAGCACATCTTATCACCCACAAGCCAATGGGACAGTAGAAGCATTTAACAAAGTACTAGAGACTGCACTAACCAAAGTATGAAATGTGCAGCAAAGTGATTGGGACCTACACGTACCTGCAATATTATGGGCTTATAGGGCGACATGTAAGAAACTGATGGGACAGACACCTTTCCGGTTGGTTTATGCAGTGGAAGTCATAATGCCGATGGAATACATCGTACCTAATCTGCGCATAGAAACATTTATAGGTATGATGGACCATAGAGCCCTGGAGGAAAGACTCGTGTAGTTGGAGGAACTTGAGGAAGAATGATTTCTGGTTGGCTTTAACCAACAGGTACAAAAGCAGCGTGAAAAGGGATGGCATGATTGACATATTAAGTTATGCACCTTCAAGGTGAATGATTTGGTGTTACTGTACGATAGTAAGTTTGATAAATTCTCAAGAAAATTTAGAATGCATTGGCTAGGAATGTATGTTATTAAGGAGGTCACAGATGGAGGCGTGTGCAGTTGGTAAAGTTAAATGGAGAACCTTTCCCAGGAAGAGTGAATGGTAGTTGGTTGAAGTGATACACAGGTGGCCTAGCTATCTGACTAGCGCACCAAAGCACAGTATTAGCACTCCAGGTAGTTGAAAGGAGTTGTGGGACTATAAACAGATGCAGGGAATGCACGAGTAGATACAATGAAGTAGTTCATATACAACAGTCTCTGAACAGTGCATTCAGGAGGTACAACAGGTAGTTGCTCAGTGCGATGTTGATCTTGTAGCGTTCAGACAGAGATGGGAGGTCTCCATGTGAAGTTCTTCGCATCGACAAAGTGACTCAATGGTGAGTCATGATGTTTGTTTTGGGGGCCTGTTTTGTGTGGGATCCCTCAAGGCACGGTTTGGGGCTTAAAGCCCATATTTTGACCAAATCTAATGTAAAGACTCCACGTTTTGTGGGCGTGGAGCGCAAAGATTGTAAATGAGTCATAGGGTTGTCCGCCATCATTTTTGTAATGTAATGTCAGCTTTAGAAATCTACCCATGGTCTGGGGACCATGGGATTGTATAAATAGAGTGAGGCTCTAAGTTGTAACGAAAGGAGAATCAATAGAGAAAATAGAAGAATTGAGTCTTATCTAAGTGTAGAGTCAAGTCTTTGGGTCAAAGAGTAGGAGAAGGCTCTGCTGCTGAGTGTGCAGAGGCCTAGTAGTCTACAGCTAAGTGCATGGACCCCTGCAGTTGAGTGCGCAGGGCAAGTCAAGTCTATAACCTTTGGAGAATTAATAAAGAGAAGTTTTACATCATTTCTGTGTATCTTTTTCCTATTTTGTGCATTGAATGTATCGGATATAAATTTCATTTCTATGGTTTATATGATGCATGAAATTATATGAACGTGTTGATAAAGTGAATATAAGATTAAGTATCTATTTACATGAAGATAACTAACTGTTATTAGAAGATAAGTAAGATCCGCAGTATAACTTGGGGAAGTAGCGCAGATCACTACTAGGGCAGCGTGAAATCACCTCAGCGCCTAGTTAGCGTTGTGTGAAGGCGATTATAATAGATCGCGAAGGTCTCATAGGTCAGGACAGCGTGTGAAGGGACCTGCACGAAGGTATTCACAATTGGACTAAACCGACCCCTCATACATCTCAAGGGTGTGGAAACTTGGTTCCAACATCCCCCCATACTGCTTCAGGTGAGACCTCAGTCCATGCTCCATGGGATATTGCTGAAAGGGCTAGTAGTATAGGGATTGGTTTGGCTAATTAACTCTGAACTTGGGTCAGGCCCCCTCATGCCAACATGATAGGTGATATGGGTTCTTCCTCCCTTACAGGTCCTTAAAAAATTTAAGGTTGCTCATCTAGAGGATTTTCTAACTCCCCTATGGTCATAGAGGGAAGTTCATAGTCTCCATATAAGAGTGATGACCGAATTATTGAAGGGGTGGGTAATTTTGATAGAAATTTCCCTTGATTATCCCTACTCCTACAAGGCATGAAGGAGCTAGTTTTGTTTTTCTTTATATTTTCCTCTTTTTTTTTTCTTTTTTTTTTTTCATGTCAAACGGTGTTGATGCGAAACCATAGATGAAAAACAAAGGAAAATTCTAAGTAGAAACAACACCTACTTGGAAACCTCCCCGTCAAGGGCACCAAAAAGTAATGAGCCTTAGTATCAGAATAAGAATGTTGAGAGTCCCGAGGCTACCAACTTTAATTAAAGACCTAGGGTTCATAAAAACTTAAGAGGTGACAGTGGTATATGCACAGTAGCTCTAGTTCTACTAATGCCACCTTTAAGCAATAGACCAAATCAAGGAATATAGAGAGATCTATTTTAGCAAGCTCAAGGAAGGAAATTGCATGAAAATAGAGTTCTATTCTAATTGCAGCAATGGAAACATTATTCTACTTGCAGAGATGAAATTTCTATTCATATAAATGTAAATGGTAACCCTAGTTGCAACAATGTAAATACTATGATATTTGTAGAAATGAAAAATACTAATCTAATTATAGAGTGTAAACTCTATGCTATATGCAAGAATGTGAACATTAGTCTAGTTGTAGAATGTGAAAAGTTGCTTTGAACTAGAAATTAACTTATGAAATAATAATGCTTCTAAATGAAACACTAAGAGAGCATAAATTCAAGAAAACATGCCTAATCTACTTTGCATTGATAAATCACCCTCTTAATCACTCTTTTGAAAGAAAATTAACTTTAGTGACAGAGCCCATGTGCATTTCATAAGGAATTCATCATTACCATTCAAATTTGGAAGTATGTCCTCTAACCCTAATAGTAGAATTATGTTATAGTGAAGAAAATGCAGGTCTAAAGTGGTATTTGGTCCTCCTTAATCATCGGTTCAGATCCTAAGGGTCATTATTCAAGCATTAAAAAAAAAAAAAACTTTTGGAGAAAATCTGGTCAAGTTTACATGGTGCTACATGATGCTACAAGACTACTACATGATTGCTACAGGGTGTTATAGGATTGCGCTGTTTTGCTATAGAATTGGATCTGTGAGCATCCTAAGGGTGAAAAATGTGTTCTGAAGGTGATATAGGGTAGATGAAGGTATATGAAGGTTGTATGGGACTTTTTCCAAGCCTAGCACCTCTTAGAGGCCCATCTTACACAAAAGAAAATGCACACGATGTCTTTCAATTGCCCATAAATATAGTTTTAGTGGCTGAATTTTGAGGGCAATAGGAGATGAAGATGAAGAGGTTAATGATGAAAATATAAGTGTAAGATGAGCGTGCCAACCCTGTAAGCCACTGGTAGTACCTTCAGACTTAACAAACAATTATTTTTTTCACTTGAAAAGAATACCAAACCAGTGATCAAATTGCAGCAAAATGAACTAAACAAGAAAGGATGAGTTGAATTTTATGAAACCAAATAACAAGAAAGGATGGTTTTAATTTTATGAAACCAAATGACAAGAAATAATGATTTTAATTTTATTACATCAAAATAAATACTAACTTACAACATGAATTTAACCTACATCCCTGAAAGCTTAAAAAAGAATCTGATTTAACTCGCAAATATGCAAAAACAGAGTATGTAAAAGAGTAGATAAATGTCTTTCGGATTAATCACATCATTAGGATTTGGTTGATGTTTCAAACCAACTAATGTGGTTCATTCTTAGGACAAGGTGAAAAAATCAATCAATATTCAAGGATAAATATCATGGATGCATCATTGCCCAAAGTTAGTTGTTGAAAACTAGTCGTTAGTGATTAGTTAATAAGGTAAATAAAATATTCTTAAAATTGGCAGTTAGGAGTTATTTATTAAAAATGTTATACATTAAAGTTATAAAGTAATTGTTAGGAATCATTTTTTTTTTTTAATTTTTTTTTTCTATTATATTTTAAGAATAATTCTTAAATTTATTAAAATAATCCTTTATGGGTTAAGAATTGGTTGCAAAATATTATCTATTTATAAGGTAGTTGTTAGGAGTTTATAAATTTTAATAAAATAATTCCTAAGAAAGTAAGAATAATTAATTAAAAAAGAAGCTCTAAGGGATAAGAATGGATTTGTCTTTAGTGCGACTTTTTGGAAGCTTTTCTGGTGAATTTGTATGGTCTAGTTTCTCTAAAATATGGCAGGAATTCATTGAAATCACAAGTTTGATGGGTAAACCCTGCACAATAGAAGTGCCCCAAGGGTTTTTCAGGGTGCTGAATCTATATATAGAGTCAAAAAACGAGTTTAAATAACACAAATCATGATTTCACCACAATTTTTTACGTCAAATTCCAGCACCGGAAACTCCAAAAAGTCGCACTAAAGACAACTCAGATAAGAATGGAGTTGTCTTTAGTGCGACTTTTGGAAGCTTTTCCCATGGATTTTTACGGTCTAATTTCTCTAAAATCTAGCAGGAACTCATTGAAATCACAAGTTTGATGGGTAAACACTGCACAATAGAAGTGCCCAGGGGTTTTTTAGGGTGTTGAATCTATATAGAGTTAAAAAACTAGTTTAAATAACACAAATCATTATTTCACCACAATTTTTTACGCTAGATTCTGGCACCAAAAACTCCAAAAAGTCGCACTAAAGACAAATCTGATAAGAATGGAGTTGCATTTAGTGCAACTTTTTGGAAGCTTTTTTGGTGGATTTTTACGGTCTAATCTCTCTAAAATCCGGCAGGAATTCATTGAAATCACAAGTTTGATGGGTAAACCTTGCATAATAAAAGTGCCCAAGGGGTTTTTCAAGGTGTTGAATCTATATATAGAGTCAAAAAACTAGTTTAAATAACACAAATCATGATTTCACCACGATTTTTATGTCAGATTCCGGCATCGGAAACTCCAAAAAGTCGCACTAAAGACAACTCCGATAAGAATGGAATTGTCTTTAGTGCGACTTTTTGGAAGCTTTTCTGGTGGATTTTCACAGTCTAATTTATGTAAAATCCAGCAAGAATTCATCGAAATCACAAGTTTCATGGGTAAACCCTGCACAATAGAAGCACCCCAGGGGTTTTTCAAGGTGTTGAATCTATATATAGAGTCAAAGAACTAGTTTAAATAACACAAATCATGATTTCACCACAATTTTTTATACCAGATTTCGGCACTGGAAACTCCAAAAAAAGGACTAAAGACAACTCTGATTAATAATTGGTACAATGATATTATATATTTATAAAGCAGTTAGGATTTTATTTAATAATTTTAATTATATTAAATAAATTTATAATATTGCAAAAAATGAATAAATATAAAGGGTGAAGAAATGTTATAAAATATTATTTATGTAAAAAGAAAAAGAAAATGTTAGGAGTATATTTATAATAATTATGTTGAACAAAAATAAATCATAAATTAACAAAATTTTAAATAGTAATAAAGAAATAGGGGACCATAAATGGTAAAACACAACAGGTAACTAATATTCAAATAAATAACCTATTGCGTTTTACCATTTATGGTCCTCTATTTCTTTATTTCTATTTAAAATTTTGCTATGTAAAGATTTATTTTTGTCTAACATCATTATTATAAATACACTCCTAATATTTTCTTTTTCTTTCTATATAAATAATATTTTATAAATTTTTCTTGACCTTTTATCTTTATTCATTTTTGCAATATTATAAATTTATTTAATATAATTAAAATTATTAAATAAACTCATAACTAGTTTATAGATATCTAATATCTTTGTAGCATTTCTAACCCTATTCTTATAGATCTATAATTTTTTTTTATTATTATACTTAGTTTATTTAATATAATTAAAACCCATAACAAACTCCTAACAACTACTTTATAAATAGATAATATTTACAAAACCAATTCTTAATCCTAGGATTATTTTAAATTAATTTAAGAATTATTCTTAATATATTAATAGAAAAATGAAAAAAACATTAATAATTATGATTCCTAAAAGCTGCTTTATAACTTAATATATAATATTTTTAATAAATAACTCCTAACTGCCAATTTTAAGAATATTTTATTTACCTTATTAACTAATCGCTAATGACTAGTTTTCAACAACTAACTTTCAGAAATGATGCATCCATGCTATTTATTCTTGAAGATTGATTGATTTTTTCACCTTGTCCTGAGGATGAACCACATTAGTTGGTTCGAAACATCGACCAAATCCTAATGATATGATTAATCCGGAAGACATTTATCTACAATATGGATCACAAAAGTATTAGATCTAACATACGTAAAAGAGTATTAATTTAAGGTGTTAAAATATGCAAAGGAAAATAACGACATATTTTTGGCTTGGTCCTGCATACTTTTCAATCACACTTCCTGCAACAATAATTTTTGCAAGTAAATTTCTACTAAGAAAGAAAGAGATATTGCTACTAAAAGTAATGTGTATTTAAGATACACAAAGAGAAACTAGAGCCTTTAGGTTGGGCCCTAACCCAAGGGGGCTTATCCCTTTGAAAAAAACTTAGATGTGAGACACCATTAGAATTTTCATTGACATAAAACAAATTTCAAGCATATCATGCAAAGGAAAATCAAATTGATAGTCTCAAGCACCTAGCTCTTAATAGTTATTCTCTACTAAAAAAATTGAATCCTATTGAGCCCTTACACTTGTTTATTTATATAAGGATAAATGAGGGGAAACCTCCTTGGAAAGAGGAATTCTTCCCTCCAAAATATAGAAAATAGTGGATCTATCTCCCTTAGATCCTCACAATTACTTGAGTGCATTGGCTAGTAGTAGACTTCAAGCTGTAGATGAGTGATTTTAGGGATCAAGTAGGGTTGAAGGAGAGTAAATGTAGGGGACAAGCTTCCTACATCTCCTATAGTTGCCTCCAATGTGCCTCTACATAGTAAATGCACTAAAAAATGCTATTTTTCTTGCCCATTAACCACATTAAGCCACAAAGTATGACAAACATCCTTTAGTCTTCCTATTAAACACATTATAGCCAAAATATGTTAATTAATGTGAGAAAAGAAGAAATTATAGGTTGGAGGATAGAAAAATGGGCCTTATAATATACCTATTGATGGGGTGCATCAACTAAAGTTGAATTTTGCAATCTATAATTGATAATTTTTCACTACTATCAAGGATAGAGGAAGGATTGATGACTTGGAAAGGAAAGGCATGCAGAGGAAATTAGCCTTGCATACCATTAGCGTGTCTATTTTAAATTCTAGTGCTTCCTTTCGTTGAAGAATCTAATATTGAATTTTATATACTATTTTATATACAATCTTGCATTATATTATCAAAAGGAAACTAATTACAAAATTCATATCCAAATACCCTTTCTTCTCATGCCATCCAGATTCAGAGAGCATAAGGCCTGGAGGAAAAAAGTTACACGTAGTACTAGAATTTATTTCTGCTTGGCCTATTGGCCATACCACACATTTACCAAAATTGAGCTACATCTGCAATAAGAAACAACCTCTCATGGAGGTGGATTGGATAGAAAGACAGGAGGGGAAGCAAAGAGAGATGGATGATCATGCATGTGGAAGTCAATGTGTTCTATCCTCACCTCCAGAGTGCAAAGGTGATTGTTGGTGCACTGGTGTTTTCATCGAATGCTTTCCAAATTATCCAAGATCTCATTCTAGACATGCTGTACATCATTGATGTAAGCCACCAATTCATTCCAATCCTCATAGCGTTGGTTCCTCATAATATCTATATTTAGTTGGACATGGTGCAACTGGTCTGAAATCATATCTAGGGTGACTGGAGATAAAACTTGCCCTAAAGAGTGAGCAGGGGAAATGGTCGCATCCTCCTTTGTGTCTTAGCTGGTGGCATCATTAGAGGATGAGTGGATGCCCTCATTATGATGTTGATTTACTTCTAGATGAGGAGTCTCTCCCCCCTAGCACGAATAGCCCCTCTAGCACAGAATTGAGGCAAGCCAAGTGAAATTGCAGATGACCAATGACAAAAAGAAAAACCCACACCGACTGGAGCAACACTTTCCAAATATCTTGTAGTTTAACCTCCCTTTCGATAGAAAAAACCAAATTGAACCAAAATGAGAAGTGAATAGGAAATCACAGAATGAATCACCATACCTTTCTAACCCCAGACTAGAGGGTCAACACTTCAACTTCCCGAGGCCCTCCGCACCACCCCAAGTCAAGCTCACATGAATTTCACCCTTCTCGACGAGCGTTACGTGACCCATAAAGACAGTTGGACCACAGAAGGTAATCGTCATGAAACCACCCCTTCTAATACCGATGGAACTAACTTGAAGCAACTCCCACCTTGAATCCAAACTAGAGTTGAAACACAGACTGAGGAGTCAGTGATGTGGCCTAGAGAACAATTCTTCCTTCGTGGGTAGAACTAGACACATAAACAAAAAAATCAAAAGACCCTGACGGAGCCATAGTTCCACAACCACCCTTAGCGTGCCAGGATCCCACAGGCCTCCCCATGACGAAAAATCACCTTTCTTCCAACCAATCCATACCTCACATCCCTCACCTACCCAGGCCATGACCCCTACCAGGAAAACCACAGTTCAAAGCACAAATTCTCTATAGACCCCCACCTCATCGCCTAGCATAATACACTTAAAGCCTTCCCAATATGAGATAAAGATTTAACGACATGACTAGCAGGAAGGATGCCCACTTGGTGGGTATCAATGATGCCCATAGTCATCAAGGAGCATTCAGTGGGTTCGTGAAAGCCAGGTAGACATTGTACGCCACTTGTTCACCACACATTATTTCAATTCTGTCACCCCCATCAGAGAGAATTTTATATATTATTATATAAATTTAATAAAGGATTTGAAATCCTATGATTAGTGAAAATAAATTCTTAGTAATTTTGTGTGGACTATGCTCACATTTGATTGTAAATGTGTTATGATATTTGTTTCTAAGGTTAGGAACTATGTTCAATTTTTGGATTTAATTATCCAATTGCTTTCTATTAATAATATTTAGATGTCGAAATGTTAATGTAATCCTCTCTAACTATGTTATACATGTACCTAAAAATTTGTTGAGATAGTGAACTATTTGTTGTCTAAAGTGGTTTATCTTGCTCTCAATATCTTATAGCCAAAGTTTTTTTTCTCCTAATTGGGATTCTATGAAATACTTGTTTATCCCAATTGGGATAGTCAGATTTATAATAGGAGGTATATTTAGGTAGATTATTTCTTTTATTTTTATTATTATATTAGACTAAGTTTAGGTTTAGGACAACATATTTGAAAGTATCCTTTTGAGGATAAATTCATTAAGTGGAAATTAGGTCCACATATTGGTGGACATGACCACACCAAACAAGTATAGGCCTAATTGGGGCCTTGATCAAGTGATGATCCCATGTTGTAGGAGGATTTTTCCACCTATCAAGAAGATTCCAAATTGATTTCCATATAAAATTCCCACAATATATAACCATGTCCCCTTATCATCCAAACAAATAGCTTTGAATTCCCTTTGCTTAAACTGACTTCATATTACTTGGTTGACTTGCCAAACTGGAATATGAATTAATTATTTGATAGTGAGAGTGGAATTGGTAACCAAGCCCCCTCCCCATAAGGGAATTGTATTAGCCACATGAGGTTAGAAACATCCCCACACTCTAAGATCTTTAGCATCTCATGCCATCCTACTCTACCACATCCTTTACCACTTCTAAACAACATTCTAGAATTTAATCCGTTAGCCCCCTTTGGAACAGGGTGTTTTTTACCAGCACCAACATTGTTGAGAGGGATGTTGCATGCCATATCTCATGCAAAACAAACATACAATATTATTTCCCTTAGAATAAACCACCTTTTAACTTGATAATTCATTTATTCATAACTTTAGGGAATGGGAGAATAACTTCTATCGTTTACAACAATAGTACCCATGTCCAAATTTTCTCCCTGGTTGGATAGGAGGTCATGCTCCTTGTTGTTATATTGTAAAACATGGAAGGCTACATATCTTGATAATGTTTGCAACAAAGACCTAATCCTTTTAAGAAATTTTCTGAGCTTCAAATTGGCTAGGGGAGATTCCTTGTTAAATAACCAACCATGATTTGTGAATCTTCAAGAATTATTAGATGATTGAGGTTTAGAGAAAAGACTTGAGGAAACTCTTAAAACAATGCATATGGTTTAGCTTGATTATTAGAGTCTTGTCTTAAACCCCATGAAAATTTGGTTTCTATTTTTCCACTAAGGTGAATCATCCCCCACCCCCCTTATAAATTCCACATATTCATTTTATCCATACTTAAAAGTGATGTACCATTTAAAATCACTTAAACTGGAGGTTTTAAAAATTGAAAATTGGGTCATAAAGCCTTGAGTGATATGTTTGTTCCAAGGTAACGTCTACTCTTTTATATTTTTAAATAAAACACTAAATATTCTCAATTAAACATGATTATTAAATTTGATATAAAGTTAGTATTTTTATTTTATTAAAAATGAATTGACCAATTTTTATTTGTGATTTGATGAGTTTAAAATAATTTATGATTCATTAAACACTTTTAATGGATAGTTATAACTCATATAGTGGGTGAATCATTGACTTAATGATATTTTAGTGGACATTAATGTCATTTCTAGCACACCATTAACTAGCTTACGATGATCATTGGGGTTAGGGTTAGGTAATCTAGCCATAACACCCAAAACAGGTGGTGTAATCACTCTGACATATATGTTATTCATGATTATTTTATTGCAAGGGTACCCATTAAACATTTTTGTTAGTAGCGTTTATTTTATAATTATTTTGATGTGCTTTTAATTGTTCTTGGGTTATTAGTCTATATCTTCAACATATGATTAAGTAGGAAAGCTTTTAGTTGGAGGGAATATTGGGAAAAATATAGAAATTATATATTTTTCCCAATATTTCCCACCCACTCCCACCCTAATATATGAAGGAAAAGTGGGGGGAAATATTGGGGAAAACATAGTATTATAATATTATGTCTTTATGAATAATTCCCCTCACCATCACTAAAAAACATAATATGAGGGCCTCAGGGTGGAGGGAAATATTGGAAAACATATAATAGTAAATCTCTAACCTCATATTATGTCTTTCCCAATATTTCCCCCTACCCCTACCTTCATGTGATTTTGATAATGCTCTTTGGTGACATTGTTGATATGAAAAAATCATACACACATTTATGAAAGCAGCTCACAAAAAGATAGAAAAGATAGATCAACGCCTTAGAATTCAGCCTCTTTGAGGGGGAAACCTCCTTTACATTACACAAATGAATGATTCTCTGGTGATTCAAATGATAAAACCTCCTTTCTATATATAGGATGCTTCTGTATAAAATTCTCATCCTCCCATGTGGAATCTTCAACGGATAAGTTCTTCCACTTAATGAGATACTCTGAAATTGATTGATTTCATAGCTATCGAGTTCTTATTTCTGTGACTGCTTTCGGTTCCAATATAATATTTCCTTCCTCGTCAAGTTCTGGCAATATTGTTTGAACTGGGAACTTGTCGCCTATAACCTTTTTTAAACATGAAACATGGAAAACTGGGTGCACTCGAGAAGCTACAGGAAGCTCCAATTTGTATGCCATAGTACCAATCTTTTGCAACACCTTGTATGGACCATAATACTTTGGTGATAATTTATTATCCTTCTTAGCTTGCTTGAGGGACATTTATTTATATGGTTGTAGTCGTAGTAATACCCAATCACTTACATCAAAACTTCTTTCGCTGCGATGTTGATCTACCTATTGTTTCATTCTATTCTGTGCCAACACGAGGTTATCCTTTAAGAGTTGGAGGACTTCTTGTTGATGCTCGATGTGACATTCCACTGCTTAAACCTTAGAATTTTCTCTTAAATATGATGTGATGGACGGTGTCTGATATCCATAAAGTGCCATAAATGGGGTCATTTTTGTTGTTGTATGGAAGGAAGTGTTATACCACCATTCAGCTAGAGGTAACCATTTGACCCATTGTGTCTATTTATCAGATACAAAGCAACGAAGATATCCTTCCAAACATTTGTTTACTATCCTAGTTTGCCCATCAGATTGAGGATGATAAGATGAGCTATGAGCTAACTGAGTCCCGAGACAAGAAAATAATTATGTCCAAAAATTTCCATTGAAAATGGGATCTCTGTCATTTACAATAATCTTTGGGTTTCCATGTGGCTTTTGAATTGTTTCCATAAATGCAGTAGAACCTATACTGGCTTTAAATGGATGTGGAAATGCACAAAAGTGTGCATACTTGGTAAGTCTGTCAACTAACACCATGATGACACTCTGTCCCTCAGACTTGGGTAAACCTATGATAAAATCCATTGAAACCTCCTCCCAATGTTGGCTTGGAATGGATAAAGGTTGTAATAGACCTGGGATCTTAATTGTTTCAACTTTATTTTGTTGGCAAACCAAACATTCCGCCACAAACCTTTGAATATTCAATTTAAGGCCATCCCAAAAGAATTCCTTCTTAACCCTGTGGTAATTTTCTAAAAATCCTGAGTGCCCTCCTAAGGGAGAAGTGTGCAATTCCATAAGAATATTCTGTTTGAGTTGGGAATTCTTATAGAGGTATAAGCGATCTTTGTACCATCACAAATCATTTTTCCAGCTAAATGTATCAGATGTACTGGAATCTTGTTGTAACTTTTGAATAAGTGCCCACACTTCTTCATCATTCTTCAATTCCTACCTTGCTTCATTTATCCAATCTGGTTGGATAATAGAAATGGTGCAGAACAATGCTTCCACATCCTCATCCTTTCTTGAGAGTGCATCTTCCACCACATTTTGCTTCCCTTTTCTGTAGATGATTTCAAAGTCATAAC
>APFE031026446.1:111816-155273 GCA_000404065.3 Pinus taeda
ATATGGATCCCTCATCCCAGAGATCCAGAGGCTGGAATCTTGTATTTTGCAAGGAAGTGTTGTTGGTTTCTTTGTGGAACATCATATTGTTGGGTGATCTAAGCTTTGCATGAGGTGAAGAAGGGCTTTCATGCTGGGAGGATGATGCTGGGTCAGATCAATGGGTTGTAATCTTCTCTTCTACTCTTTCTATTAATAAAGCTATTTGAGTTTTCCTCCACATTCTTGTATGTCTGAGTTGATATATGCATTTGTGTGGTCAATATATATCTGGTCCTATAATGTTTATGATTTTAGATCTCTGTGCTTTGATGTTATTATGCTACTTTGAATTTACAAGTGCTCTTTGAGGCAGGGCAAGCAAGAGAGGAGCGGTAAAGATCTGTCAGAGGGGAGAGGAAACAAGCAAGGAGCCAAGAAAAACACTGAGGTTGGTACTCTCTGCTTCTCTCTCATCTACTTCTCATAAAGGAAAGCACAAGTAACTTTAGTTTGTTTGTTTCTAAGATAGCTACCCATCTTAGTTGGACTAGCAGCTCTAAATGGACACTAAATTTCCCGATAACATTGCAGGTGTAGGGCATAGCGCCAAATCTAGTGCTTGGAAGCGATGCTTCACAGGAACTTCCCTTTCAAATGCATCCAAGAATTTATCTATGTCAGTTAGGCCATAATAATAAGGAAAAATTCTTACCTCGGATGATACGCAGCACAATGATTTAGTCATCATATTACAACACACTGTAGATATTTTGTGCAACCTATCCTGCTAGTGTTCCAATTCCTCATCTGAATCTGATGTATAGGAACTTTCGCGGTCCCATGAAATGCATCCATCAATTGTCAAATTAACCCAATCTTGATCTCACACTGTTATCTTATATATTTGGTCTAATTCATCGTCGCTTTCCTCATAATCACGGACTGGTTCAGTATAGCATGGTTCTTCTGTAGGGTCAAAAGGTACTACCACGCAGAGTGATTTTCTTTCAAATGACATCATATGCTTCTTCAAATTGATTACCTCATTAATGTCGATATCCCAATGAATCCTAAGGAGCACGGGGTATGGATTGTTGTCATCCACAATCTCTATCACTTCAAAATCAGCCAACGCGCTCATGCCTTCAATATCTACTGTCACTCCATGCAATCTCCCCATAGGGATAATCTTCTGCTGATTTTCCATCCTCAATTGAATCAGAGACCACTACAGTGCAGGTCTCCCCAATCTTTCCCACGTTTGTTTATGGAAAATGTTCGCATCTGACCCAAGATCCAAAATAACTTGATTTATTTTATACTCTCCTATTTGTGTAGTGAGCCTCATCTCATGCCCTATTCTTGCCTTATGATTACCAATTTTTATAACTACGTGAGGTCCTTCTGGAGCATTTTCTTTATTGACACACTTATTTATCAACTCATGTAATCCTTTTTGTAGTGATTTTTTAATCAATCCTAATTGACCGAGACTGCAACATTTAATAGTCAACCTAGGGTAGGTCTTGCTGTTTTAATGGAGTTCACAATGTTTGTGCCGATACACTACAACCAAGAATGAAAAAATGGAAAGAACAGTAAAAGATGTCGTTGAATCAATTTGCTGGATCAAATTATTCATGTAGAAATATAAACACTCCACATAATTGAAATCACACTTCCCAACTACCAAAGTAAGGGTGCGCCACACAGTGACTAATATCTACTCCAGCTGGTTACTACCATTCTGTTGATTAAATAAGTGTAACATCATAATATAAATTGGAACAATAGAGAATGTAATTCACCATTTGTACAACAACAATAAGAAACCATATAACAAATAACAAAACCAAAATGTACACTACCTCTACCACTACAGTCCCTGCCAAAGAGGAGGGCCCTTCCTCCTTAGCAGGGGTGTACGAATAACACGAGAGTAGTTAATGAATCAGATGAAGAGAAGTAACAACACCACCGTAGTGATCTATATTAAAAATAATTCAAAGCTATAGAAGAAAAGTAACAATACTCTTCTATATGTTGTCCTTGTACATAGGAAATCGAGTTTCTTTTATAGTTATTACATGCGCAAAATTAGAAACAGATCAGTCATGAGAATCTCACGATTCACATGCTGATAAAAAATAAAAGTAGTTACAACCTATTTCTAAATACAAATATACATTAGTTAGGATTGCAACTGCTTGGGTTTGTTGCTTCCAAAATAAAAAATTCCTAATGCCGACAATTGTTAGGTGGAATAGTACCCACACTTTCCAGCTCCGATGAAACAACATCCTATGAGTGAATAACGGTTCAGGATGTTACAACAATCACTAGCGATAACACCCTTGGTGTAAAAATGGACCTTTGTATCAGTGCGTAGTGTAACAACATCCTGTAACAAAACTCAATTTGTAATAGCAACATGTAACAACATATAGGGTGTAACAACGAACTGCTCTACCCTGCTCTGTAATTTATTAGTGCTACCTATTTACTCCATAGCCTTGTTCCCATGAGCAACACCTAAAAAGGAGAAGAGTTTCCAAAATACTCCTCCAATGCTCACCCCAATTAGCCACAAAAAGGAATAAACTATTGTATTATTCAGTAAAATACGACAAAATAACATGACATTGGAATAAGTTATAAAAGTGAGAAAACGGGTGATTAATCATGTAATGTTCATAGGACTAGAGGATAAGAGGATCAAAACTGGGGAAAGAAGGTGCAGAAAATAGGTCAAAAGTCACACCCAACATCTCCCCCCAACTGAAGCAACTGCATGTCCCCATGCAGAATCTCAGCGTCTCCTCCTATATGCCCGATGCAAGTCTGTGAAATTGTAAGCACCAATAGTGTCTTCAACTGGACCTCTGTACCCTTGAATGGCCATCAACTGACATGGCCATGATTCTTCTTCATAATCACATAGGTGGTAGTTTGGTTGATACTCTTCTACTGGCAACCAAATCAAAGGAAATTTAAATTTGAGCCCAATCCAGAATGCCCTCAATGTCTACACGATCCGAGCATACTTAGGCAACCGTGAAACAATCGCAACAAAATTTTTGTATTCAAAAGGATCCCCTTCTTCCAACTTAGCACTATAGGCCTCGGTGTGTTTAATACATCCTGCTAGTGCTCTACTTTTCATAGGTGGAAGCAAATTGAGGCAGATCCTCAAAATCATTTTCCTATAGATGGCTGACTGTTCCCTAATCTCTGGAGTGCTTAGGAAAAGATTAAACTCATGCCTGAGTTCATAAACCATCCCTGGTTCTATTTTGATCCATAATGTTGTTCTTTTGTCGTTAATTTATGTTGAATTCATGGCCATATGCAACTCAATCTAGTTCCTCATAAACAAAAGAAAGGCCCACAACTGCAAATCTCCCATATAGGAGAAGACACTTGCTACCATTTTCATTCTGACATACTCACACATGATATTATTCAAATATAGCATGCAAAGCAAGCTATGTTCATCAAAATTGCAAGAGTGAAAAATCTTAAGAAAAGTCTGGGTTGAAGAACCCAAATAAGACCTATCCTCAAAAACTACTTTCTATTGAAATAAATGATATCATTCTCAAAGGAACACTAGATACAATGGGGATGGCCACATGCATGCTAGCAGGTTTAGTGAAATATCATAGAGATTGGTCTTGTCATTCGTTAGGTCTGAGACCTGTCGCTGTAATTGATACAACTGTTCATTCTTCTTCTTTATGGATTCATTATGCCTCTATTCTTCACATTATCTCTCCCATTCTTCCTTTAACCACTTATCCATAAGGGAATCCATCATCCTTTTGTGTTCCTTGAGTGATATCTGTTATCGGGAAATCTAGTGTCCATGCAGAGCTGCTAGTCCCACTAAGACAAGTAGCTATCTTAGAAACAAACAAACTAAAGTTACTTTCATTTTCCTTCATGAGAAGTAGATAGAAGAGGAGCAAAGAATACCAACCTCAATCTTTCGCTTGGTTCCTTGCTTGTTCCTTCTCCCCTTTGACATATCTTTGTCGCTCCTTCCTTGATTACTCCACTTCAAAGAGTACTTGTAAAGTCAAAGCAGCATAATACCTTCAAAGTACAAAGATCTAAAATCATAAACAATATAGGACCAGACATATATTGACCACACAAATGCATATATCATCAAACATACAAGAATGTGGAGGAAAACTTGAATAGCTTTATTGATATAAAGATTAGAAGAGAGGATTAGAACCCATTGATCTGACCCAGCGTCATCCTCCCAGCGTGAAAGCCCTTCTTCACCTCATGAAAAGCTTAGATCACCCAACACTATGATGTTCCACCAGGAAACCAACAACACTTCCCTTACAGAATGCAAATTCCGGCCTCTGGATCTCTAGGGTGAGGGACCATATATAGATGATTGTAGAGGGGTGAGCAGCTTCTGGGATTTGAATTAGTGTCTTCTCCTCTGATAGTTCTTTGTTCCACTGGATCTTCATAGATCTCCTACTCATCCCTGGCCGAATTCAAAGAGGCAGTGTCCAGGAGAAGTTTCTGGAGATTCATGAACCATCCACCTTGCAAACTATCTCTGCCATTTGTCTACTCTCACACAATCACCCCTACAGAAGGGAATTTTCAATTGCATCACACTTTTTGCATGTGGCAGGTGAGATGCATCACACCCTTTGCACTGAGGAGTATGTATGGTCCAGTTTTGACCAGTTCTGAGTAGTTTTCCATGGAGAACTTCTGGGAGATGATGTAATCAGCTGACCTTGTTCCTTTAGGGTATGAAACAACACTTTTAGGGACTCCTAAGCCCTTGGTTTATGGACATATATGATTGGGGATGCAGTGCCCAAATATGTCTATAACAATATCACCCCCTCTTATAGAGAGAGCGCCTGTTTCTTCCATTTCTGTAGCTCTGGTAACAACAACATCTTTTTAGAACACCATCCTTTCTTAGGACCTAGTGTTCTCCCACATGCATTATCAATTGAGGGTGTAACAACCTCCGAGGGTGAAACTACTCCACTTCGGTTGCTGGTTCTTATGTAACAACAACTTCGTCAATGGATTTTGTTACAGTTTCCTTATCTCCCTGATTAGCTTCCATTCCCACTGCTGGTTCTTATGTAACAACAGTGTCATCCACAAACTTTTGTATCTTGTTTTTCCCTAGGTGGGCTTTTGTCTCCACTGCTAGTTCTTGTGTAATAGCAGTTTCAACCATAGGCTCATGGATGTCAGCTTCTCCTTCCTTTGCTTGGCTGACTTCCATCTCCGCTGCTTGTTCTTGTGTAATAGGAGTGTCAGCCAAGGGCTCCTATGTATCCGCTACCATATTACTTTTTGTGGACTATGCCATCTCAATTTATGGTTCTTGTGTAACAACAATGTCCTCAACGAATTTTTGTGTGTCAGCCTCCCAGATTTCATTTTGTGTTTCCCTTGAGATGGTGTCTGCTACATAGACTCTAAACCCTACTGTCACTAGCTTCTCAGCACAGGCTATGCATACAGTTCTTGAGGCATCTCCCTTCCTGGCCCTGTCCATGGCCTCAGCTAGAGTGTCTAACCCTGGGGCTTTTGCCTCTACCTCCCCCTCTACTATTTGTTCCCTTAACTCTCTATTTTATTTTTTTTTAATTTTCAACTTTTAACTACAAGGATTGAGTTTCGCTCTTACCAGGTGAAGAATGTTCCTCTAGCTGAGCCTTGTCCTAGTCTTTCTTCTCTACTTCCTCTTCATTCTTCTATGACATGGATGGGGACTTTAGGTGCCCACTTATGCTTATCCTCTGCTTTGGCCACCTACCACCAATTGGTTTATCGATTGGCCTCTTACCAACCCTTACTATCGAAGGTTGGGGCTACTCCTTTGTCACTATTGGGGCTTCCTTAGATGTCCTGGATTGCCTCCTGCGGGTGGTCCTAGCCTTCTTCCTCATTAATTCCTCCCAATTCCTTCCCTAGCAGCTTAAGGCACCCAACACAATGAGCTTGACGAGACCATGGTTACTGACGCATGTTTCTAGATGCACAATAGTTTTCACAACTGTGACCATATGCTTAATGTTTCCCAACAAGAAGTAGGGAAGATTTATTAGTTGTTGATGCCAAAGGTGATTTAGCAATGGAAAGTGGTAATTGAACACAATTTTTTCCCTTCCCTCATAGGTAATGTACTTGATGAGGTAGAGGGAAACATCAGCCCATGGCTGGAGAAGTGACAACCTGTCAATCCCCCTCCTTTTATTCACCAAAAACTCTTCCTCTTAGAGGAAATGCCCCTTTAGGGAAGGGTCATTAACCTTTCTGTTAAACCACCTCTTTCCCTACATTGGTAATCCTGTCACTCGAGCAATCACCTCTTCTATAACCTCCAACTTCAACTCCCTAACCTCCATTTGATTTCTCTCTAAATTCTTTGCAAATTCCATGGCAAATCCATTGTCTGATCCCCCCAACCTCTTGAAGAACTCAATCCAGCATGCATCCTTAAAAATATGGCATGCTTCGGGGCAATTCTCCAAGGCTTCTGTTGACCCTGGTTCATGCCAAATTGCTGCTCCACCCATTGCTACGCAAATTCAGTGATGTTTTCCTTCCTTTTCCTTTCCTTCAGAAGTTCTGAGGTAGTGAGCACACTACTTAGCTATTTTAGCCTACTACTGTTCTTTTCCGACCTCTCTGAGCATTCTCAATGGGGATGCAATGGTCCAACAGGGGTAAATGGTATGGTGGTGTAGGTGAGGATTTCAAATTAGGAGTTTGAAATCATGGTTTGTACTGCGTAGTAATATTGCCTTATTAATGTTGGGTTATGGGAGGTCTCGTCAAAGCTACACTTCCCTTTTTTGGTATGATCGGGCATTAAGTAGTAATAATTACTTGATCACCATGCCTTAATTGCAGGTTTTTAGAATAATCACAGGTCATGCAAAGGTCATGTCGCAGTAAGATTCACCCCCTCCCTAGCTTAAATGTGACAGCCAACCTTGGCCGTCAAAAGGGATGTCATGTTTAGTTGCCATAATTACCGAATAAAGCGAATGACAATATTACCTTTGTATGGCGTACCTAGGTGATGTAGGGAGAAGTCATTGGTGGTGAGATGCATGAACTTAGCTCTGGTGCCGAGATGTGCGAACTTAACTCCGATGATAAGAACCATGATGATGCTTGTTGTATGTTGCAATAAAATATCTTATTCCACTTATTTCTAGAAGTCGTCGGTTGTTACAGTTGTAACAACCAAGATGATTATTATATATTATTAATTTTTACAAAAATAGAAAAGAAAAGATCAAGTAACAGCCAACATGACTATTATATATTATTAATTTTTACAAAAATAGTGAAGAAAAGATCATGTAACAACAATATCATAAAGTATGCTTTGAAATAACAAATGCTATTATAGAGCGTGTAACAACCACCACAAGGTGGTTTTCAACTACTACAGAAATTATCTGTCTATGCCCTGAAAAGGTTTTCGTAGCCAAATTGTTTTATTTATGCTTTTTTTTTAAATTTGAAGGTGTAACAACTGCCAACCGTGGTTGATTTTCAGCTGTTACACTTATTGGAAAAATTAGAATTTTTGTAGCATAGGTGGGCTTTCCCCTCTTCCTATAATCTGAAGATCTAAATTTGTGACAATATTGATGAATGAATCCCTTGAAGTAGGTTTGCGATATAGTTGAAGAAGGTGCCTATTTACAAGAAATGGTGTCCTTGCACTATCAATGGTCACCAAATTTATAGTCCCATTGTCAAAGACTACATCTACCTCATAGGGACCTAGCCATCTGGTGCAAGGCTTACCCTTGAAGTCTTTGAATCTTGAGTCATATAAGAGAACCCAATATCCTTTCTGGAAACTCTTCTTCTTGATGAATATGTCATGCCACTTAGCTCTCTACTACTGGATAATCTCTGTCTACTGGATAACAACTAACCATTTCTCCTCCAATTCATTGAGTTGGTTCAATCTTTGCTTTTGCACTATAGCCAGATCCAAATTTACCTACAATACTGTTCTTAGTGTCTTCATTTTGAACTCAGTGGGGAATAAGGGATTTTTGCCATACATAAGTTCACATGGTGAGAATCCTGTGGTATTCCTCCATGTAGTCTTGTATGCTCACAAGACTTCTGGAAGTTTGTGGTCAAATTATTTGGTGACTAGACACATTCTTAATAAGGATCCCCTCAATGAATTTGTTAGTGCTTTCCACTTGGCCATTTTCTTGTGGATTATAAGGTGTTGTGATTCTATGATGGATTTTATAATTTTTCAACCAACTTCTGGATCATATTGGATGTAAACTGGGGCCCTCTGTCTGTGACTATCTCCCTAGGTATGCCAAAACAGAGAAACATGTATTCAAAAAGAAAGTTTGAAATAGACTGCTTTATGGCTCTGGTTAGTTCCTTTGCCTCAAGCCATTTTGTGACATAGTCAGTGAAAACAAAGATGTAATATTTCTATCTAGATAAAGAAATAATTGGTCCCACAAAATATAGGGCCCATTTCTCAAAAGGTTCTAAGATGATTTGGGGTTGTAACGACATCTCATATGATTGTAGTGGTTGGACCATCCTTTGGCAACCATCACATCCCTTCACAAACTTCTTGGCATCCTGAAATATTGTTGGCCAATGATACCCTATCGAAAGGCCCTGTCCATTTTTCTATGGAGTTCCCTCCACAAGGTTCCTCATGACAATCTTTAAGGATGTCAAATATCTCATCTTATATAACACAATGTCTGACCTAGAAATATGGTCCAATGTGATAGAGATTCCCATCTATCCAAGTATAGATAGCACTTTGCTGTATAATCTTTCTTTTCTCCTTGGAGACAAATACTGTGGAAACTTCCCTACAACAAGATAATTGTCTATATCTTCATACCAAGGTGAGTAAGTAGAAATAGAAAAGACATATTCATTAGGGAAAGAATCCTCAGTAGGAATGCAATTGTCATCAATAGTTAACCTAGAAATAAAATCAACTACTACATTATCTTTTCCAGGTTTATCGACAATTGTGATATCAAATTCTTGTAACAACAATAACGAGTGTGTGTGATTCTACCATTGGTAATTGGCTTATTCATTATAAAACAAATGGTAGAGTGATTAGTGTTTACAAATAATTGATACACAGTGATATAATGTCAAAATTTATTGATGGCATGCACAACTGCTAAGAACTCCTTCTTGGCCACTATGTAGTTAAGCTCAGCCGAGGTTGGTTTTTTTCTTATGTAGTTAATAGCATAAGGTTACTTATCCTCCAGTTGGCCCAAAACAACACCTACAAAAATATCATATGCATCTGTAGCTATGTGAAATGATAGTTCCCAATTAGGTCCTCGCAAGGTCAAAGCTGCTGATACACAACATTTTAGCTTTAAAAAGGCCTGCTCACACTTTCTTGTCCACAAAAAGTTGACATCCTTCAAGAGAAAGGAAAATAATGGGGATGCAATTTTTGAATTTTTTTCTATAAATCTCCTATAATACCCTGCATGCCCCAAGAAACTACGTACCTCTTTTTGCATCTTAGGGGCTGGAATTTTCAGAATTACCTCTATTTAGCAGGGTCTACCTTGATTTTGTCAGCAGAAATGTGGTGTTAGAGCATGATCCATTCAGTCATCATCATGTGACATTTTTCAATGCTCAAAGAAACATTAGTCTATTCACATTGTTCCAACACTTTCTAGATTAGCTAATGCTATTTCAAAAGCATCTCCATAAGTTGTAAAATCGTCCATGAATATTTCAAGGCAATCATTCAACAAGTTAGAAAAAATCCCTAGTATTTCCCTCTAAAAGGTTGCTGATGCATTACAGAGTCCAAAAGGGAGTACTCTATATGAGAAGGTTCCCCAAGGGAAAGTAAAGGTTGTTTTATCTTGATCCTCTAGGGCAATCTGTATCTGATTGTAGCCACTAAACCCATCTAAAAATGAAAAGAATTTCTTTCCAAAAATGGTATCAAGGACCTAATCTATAAATGGTAAAGGAAAATGGTCCTTTTGAGTGGCCTTATTGAGTTCTATGTGATCCACATAGACTCTCCACTTGCCATTCTTCTTAGGAAAGATGACAAGTGGTGACACCCACTGACTCTGATATATCGGATAAATAAAATTAGCACCCAAGAGCTTTTGTAATTCTTCCTTCACCACCTCCTTCAATGCAATGTTCATGTGTCGTTGTGGTTGTCTAACTAGTTTGAAACCATCCTTCAAATAAATACAGTGAGTGCATAGGTTAGGGTGGATCCCTTTCATACCGTATGGTCCCATGCAAATTCTTTTTTGTATTTCTATAACAACTATAACAACAGTTGCTTTTGCTCAGTAGTAAGGTTGGGGTTAATATTCAAAAACTTTCCTAGTTCTATTTCAATTAGACTTCTATTAATTTTCAGAGTGGTTCTCATTTGTTAAAAATCTATATCTTCCACCTCTTCTTCCTCATTCTCATCCCTAATAGAAGTGATAGAAAGTGTTAGGGCCTGGATCTACTTTAGGCTGAAGGAAGGTAGGTCTAGAGTAACATCAAATCACGCTTAACCTGGTAGCTAGCCCTACCAGGTCAGGAGAGGGCTCTCTCCTTGTCAATATCAATTAGGATATTGGTAATTAGGGCTTGAGATGACTGAAATGAATGTTGATTTTAGGCTAGGTATAGAATATTAGGGTTTCTGGTTTTATTTTTAAGTTTTTGTTTTTGGATCAATTGGAGAAGGCAGATTGGGTCTGGGAAATCAACTCAGGGATACAGTCATGTTCTGTGGGGCGAGGTAGACAAGGGTTTATGTATTAGAAATGGATTAAGATGGTAGATTTAGATAGCTAAGGAGTTGAGGAGGGCATAAAGAAACTATGAATCCTCTTCAAATAGTTGAAAACATTGAAAACCAAATGCATTCCCAAGACAAAGCACAACAGTGTATTTTTCCCATTCACCTTGATTCATTTAGTTTTAGAAGAGAAATATGGATTTGGATACATACTGTTAGAGCCGGTCTTGTCAGCCCTCTGTCAGAGATCAAAACTCTTTCTGCATCTCATTTTTAGGTGTCTCGCTCCATTCACTCAGTTGCATTCCGCTAGAGGCATGCCATAATATGACGGAAGGGTCTTGTCAGTTCATTCCCCTCATGTCTTGTACCTACTGGCTTAGGTCTTTTCATCAAATTTATTAAAATCCATGACAGTCAATGTTTGATCTTAAAATGAACAAGACTCATTTCAGTCATTAAGTCTAGGGTTTGCAAATTGTTGTTCTCAAAGTGCTTCAATAATACTTAAAGGCCAGAGGAAGGTTCAATAATTCACTCAAATGATGTTTCTGAGCAAGAAAAGATGAATTTTTGAAAATTGTGAGAGGTTTTTGTCCACAATAGGCCAAGGAATAAAAACCTCCTTCACTTTTTACACAGGTGTCACGGTTTTAGAGAAATGTCAAAAATACAATTGCCTCGGGAGAATTGATGCACCTCTAAAGTGACGTTGGGAAACTCACGTTTTCTCCTAGCTTGGTTAGCCAAATGACTTGTTTGATGAGTAAAATGATAGCTAGACACAAATATCTTTCCAATGAGCTATCTTGAGCTCAATTTGGAGTTGAGGAACACCTTCAAAAGTTGACTGCAACAACACTCTGCCTTGAGGCAGCCTCATTGTGCACATTTTGACCAGTCTTGGGAGATTTTATTTTTGATAGGGAAAATGAACTCCAAATTTAAACATTCTAGTTGTTTTGGAAAGTAGACTCCATGATATTTCTAACGATCTATCCTACACTCAATTTGTACATGAGGAAGGCTTCCAAAAGTCACATGGAAAAAAGCACGGCGCACTGGGAGAAAGTTTCCAGTGTAAATTTACACTGGCGTGGCGCACTGGGGAGGCACGACGCACTGGGCTAAAAGCCCTGAATTTCATTGAAATCTTCCTTCAAATTCCAAATTCTTCATTCCAAAAGTAGGAAAAGCCTCCATTTTTTTGTTTCATCCGAGTTTGTGCTAGGGTATGGTGGTTTATGGATGCTAATGATTGAAACAAAAATTCAAACCCTTTCATTTTGAATTTCTCACATGTGAACTGTTGCCTAGGGTTTCAAAACTTTTTCACCACCAAGGTTACTCTTTTCCATTATTTCTCTTGTCCTTAATTCACTTTTTTCCTTGACTCCATTGTTCCCCATCCCCTAAAGTTACTAAACCCCTATCCTAAATTCCCTTTCCCAAAACTTTCAAAGGTGAAACCCTAAACCCTATCCCACACATAAAACCCCTCAAACCCTCCTATATTTCCCAAAAAAGTCTCTCCCAATAGTCCCTAATCCCTCACTATTTTTCCCTCCCCTTACTGTCCCTCATGTCATTATTTTCTCTTGGTGACAAAGGTCAAGCACATCATCAAAGGAATTACAAGACAGTGTGACATATCAACACCTATTTGTCCAAGACAGTTTGTCCACCAGCAGACATGACATATGATCTGTCATATGATCATGAAGAAGAGACATACAGTAATTCACCAACAGAAGTACATGCACCCAAGAGGCCTCATAGAGGTGGCAAAACATCCGTGAAGACTAGTAGGCTGCCCAACGAAGCCTAAATGAGAAGACACCCATTCAGTAGGAGATAGAGGCTGATCGAGAGAATTAGCTCAAGAGGATCAACATCCAATTAGAGGAGCTATTGGTGAAAGAAAACAAGGACAAGTGCATGCTCAGGCACATGAAAAACCATTATTGGGCACGCAATCATGTTTGCAAGGCACGAATAAGGAATTTAAAGGCAAAACTAAAGAAGGCAATAAGGAAGCAAAAGAGGCAAAGGGAGCATGATCATCTTCAGATATTGGTCAAAGCCTCTTTAGCTCAGCATGAAACTTGATGGAGAAGCTCCAGCCCAAATTTCAAGAAATTTGGGGCATTTTTGGCATTTTGACCAATTTTGGTCAAAAAACAGGGTTTTTCTCCCTGTGCGCTGCGCCACCTGGTGCGCGCTTTTGATAGGTAGCTCCAAATCATGAAAAGTTTATATTTTTGGATTTGGCATGAAAAATCATGACTGTTGGTGAATGGCCAAGGATTTTGGGCAAGTTTTGAGTCCTCAAGAGGTCAAAAACACTAAAAAAATGACCTCACTGCCCCTATTTTGACACACAGGAAGCAATCTTCGGAGATTGAAGTTTTGGAGGGGAAAATGACATCCAAATCCAAAAATTCCACTTGGGTTGGAAATTAGATAGATAGGAATTTCCAACAAGCTATCTTTGGCCCAATTTGGACTTCAGAAAGTGCCTCAAAACCATCTCCAAAGTGGCGCAATGCATACAGTTTTGGGCACGACGCACAGAAACCCAAAGGCCAAAATCACTTCCACTCCGCAAAATTTCGATTTGCAATTTTCTCCAAGTGGGCCCTTTCATTTAAAATAAATTTTTCCCAACATCAAAGGCAAAGTTTAAAAACCATTTTCATGAATGGTTGGCTTCTATCCAACTGGCAAAAGGAAGGCGAGCAGTCACCCAGAAGATCTGCTCTCAGGTTTACTTTGTTTTAATTGGTCATCATAGTAACTGAATGTGACTACTGATGGTTGGCTTTTCATTTCCTGGGTTGATCAACTTTCTCATAGCAAAACTTATTTATTGTATTGAGAGTCATTTGGTAAGGTGTTAGTTGGAATTTTTGGGAGTAGTGTGGAGGAAAAACCCAGCGCTTGCATTGTATAGTTTTGGCAGAGATTTTAATGAAATGATATAGCTCTGATTCAGGAGACTCATGTGGTGTGAGTTTATCAATTTGTTTCTTCTTTCTGTTTCATATGTAACTTGTAATGTTTTGCAGTTCAATCATATTTCATTTCCAGTTGAATGCTTTTTAAGTATGAGAGGCAGAATCCAGTTAGTTGCTCTGCCTTGGGAAAGCATTCATGTTCTGTGTTCCTCTTCTATCTAAAAAGGATTCATCACCTATGCCCTTTTCAAATTCTCATACAGTCTTTCCACTCCATATTATTCAAATTTGATTGCTAAACTTACTGCCTATCATGCCTCAAGAAACAATCTGTGTCTTTGATTTAATTTCTCAGCTCATGCTATCCTTTGTCCCCATACAGCCCAGAAAACTCAGTCATTCATCAAAATACCTCTTTCATATCTATTTACTAGCCGAAAATTAGTTTCCTATTTCGGTCATCTCCAGCCCCATTGATTTTCTCTCACTGAGCGTGACCCAGAGAGAGCCCTCTCCTGTTTTGGTAGGGATAGCTACCAGACTGAGCGTGGTTTGTGGTTACCCTGAATTTTGCCTTCCTTCAGCCTAAGGCAGATTTAGGCATTAACATAGTGGTGACTCCATTAGGGATGAAAATGGTTTGCTTGAAGATTGTTTTTCCCCAGTACATATCTCAAGTTCAGAGCTGATTGTTGATGGTGAACAACGATCAGACATAAGAAGGTTGAAATCATTCACCTGGCGACTCCATTCACTGAAGAATCCAGCAATCAATCCTTCATGGTGACTCCACTGCAGAGAGATCAGTAGCTTTAAGGTTTTCAAGATGGATCGAGTTGCAAGAAGATACGCTCCCATGAGCCGAGATCACATCCCAGGTTTTCTGAATAAAATGCCCAAGGTGGATTGGCTTTAGAATTTGCCTATGTTCAGAAATGTGGAAGGTAATGACACTGCTCTTCATCTGGTGAAATTTCTCATTCACGTGCATAAACTAAAGATCAATTTTCCTTAAGACTGTTTGATGAAAATTTTTATGGCTACTCTGGAAGACGAAACCTGATCTTGGTATGAAATTTTGCCACCTGCTTCTATTCATTGTTTAAAAGATTTTCATACAATATTCTTTGAAAGGTATAAAGAATAGATCCATCCTTAGCTTTAGTTCAGGACTTTTGTAGCCATGTTCATAGTTTTATTGAAGATCTTGAGAATTTTGATGTGTGTGATGACTTAATGGACAGAGAAATCATGGAAGCATTGTATGAAAAACCACTTCAACAGCATAAAGACGATCATGAAAATTTGCAGCAGAATCAAGATTTTAGTACGGTGGAAGATGAAGGAATTTTGCATCTTAACAGTCAACAGGAATTACATGAAATGGATCAACAATATGAGGAAAATTTGTACACTCCTTCACTTGAAATTAATGAAGAAAATAAATGTTTGAGCAAAAGAAAACAAAAAATATTATCTCCTCTATCTGAAGATGAGATAGATCAACTCTTGAACGGTCATGTTACAGCTCTAGTTAACGCAGATCTACAGTGTGCACATGGTCAAGAAGGTGATGGTAGAACTTCTTCCTTTTCTGAAAAAGATGACAGTCTTGTAAGCAGCTTTATAGATTAGTAGGTTGAAGATTTCGATGTGGCTGGAAATGATGAAATAAGAAGTTTTGTTTTAGATCTAGTGGAAATAAAAGATGATATGCAAGAAAATGATGTTCCAATCTCAGATAATGGGGATGATAAATCAGATTGAGAGACAAATGGTGAGGAGGAAAAAGAGAGTTGCATGGTTGAGGCTGCCTCAAATGGACAAAACAGAGTTACAGACCTAACTGACCTTATCTCACCAGAACTAGATCTTCATGAGGAGGTAGCTCATTCCCTCTATGAATAGCAAGATGAGATCTTTGTTCAAGTAAGTGAAAAAGCTCTTGGTGAATTTATGGTAGATGATATAAATGATTGTGTTGGGTTTCAAGAATCATTTGAGGTTTCTTTTCTCATGATTGATGAATGCAAAGACAATCTGGCTGTCATATCATATGAAGATGACCTACAATATATTTAGACCTCAGTAGACCAGACCATTTAGGATTCCCTTTCAGACTCTTCCTCATATGTCTCATGTTTTGAAATGTTCTTTGACGAGGAAATCTACTCATCTATTTGTTCAGAATTTTTTGAAGACCAGGAACATACTCTTATTTATGAAGAAAGACCAGAATCAAGAGAAAAAGATACCTTGTTTTTCTAGCAAGAGGTCAATCTTCATGTTTTTTAGGATCCAATGGCAGATTTGTTGCAGTCAGCAGTGAAGGTGATTATTGCAGTATTCAGTGATGAAAGAGATCATGGTCAATTATGTTTTTGGAGGGCCAGCTACCAGTATTTGTTGTTGACCAGAAGATCTGATCAGGAGAATCAATCAAGGAGGAATCTACTTGATTGGTTACATTGGAAGACACATTACACATGATTGTACATATTACATTAGTATGCAGGTGGCTGTCATCATGATTTGAAACCCTCGAATCTTGATGGACTGCTGCCATTGAAACAAGTTTTGTAAGTTCTTGTTTTAGTTAAGTCAGTCATGAGTCATTTCCTTTTGCATTGACTCAATTTTTTCAGTCATGTTGGTTCCATAATTAAGTCGGTCTGAGTCAAGTTTCAGTCAATAAATGAGTCAAACTCTTGTGTGGTTTGTCGAAATAATGACGCCATAGCCCAATGGACGAAGGCACTGTCTGCTCTCCCAAAGATCTGTCATTCTTGGCACCTCCAAGGAGCTACCATCCCCCATTGGAGCCAATGTTAGAGTCGGTCTTGTCAGCCCTCCGTCAGATATCAAAACTCTTTATGCATCTCATTTTTAGGTGTCTCGCTCCATTCACTTAGTTGCATTCCGCTAGAGGCATGCCATAATCTGACGGAAGGGTCTTGTCAGTTCATTCCCCTCATGTCTTGTACCTGTTGGCTTAGGTATTTTCATCAAATTTATTAAAATCCATGATAGTCAATGTTTGATCTTAAAATGGACAAGACTCATTTCAGTCATTAGGTCTAGGGTTTGCAAATTGTTGTTCTCAAATTGCTTCAATAATACTTGCAGGCTAGAGGAAGGTTCAATAATTCACTCAAATGATTTTTCTGAGAAAGAAAAGATGAAATTTAGAAACCTGTGAGATTTTTTTTTCCAAAATAGGCCAAGGAAGAAAAACTTCCTTCACTTTTTACACAAGTGTCATGTTTTTAGAGAAATGTCAAAAATACAATTGCCTCGGGAGAATTGATGCACCTCTAAAGTGACCTTGGGAAAATCAAGTTTTCTTCTAGATTGGTTAGCCAAATGACTTTCTTTATGAGTAAAATGATAACTAGACACAAATAGCTTTCTAATGAGCTATCATGAGCTCAATTTGGAGTTGACAAACACCTTCAAAAGTTGACTGCAACAACACTATGCCTTGAGGCAACCTCATTGGGCACATTTTGACCAGTCTTGGGATATTTGACATTTTATAGGGAAAATGAACTCCAAATTAAAAAATTCCAATTGGGTTGGAAAGTAGACTCAAAGGCCTTTCGAACGAGCTATCCTTCACCTAATTTGGACACTGGGAAGGCTTCCAAAAGTTGCATGGAAAAAGGCGCGGTGCACTAGGAAGGTGCAGCACACTAGGAGAAATTTTCCAGTGTAAATTTACACTGGCGCGGCGCACTGGGCTAAAAGGCCTGAATTTCATTGAAATATTCCTCCAAATTGAAAATTATTCATTCCAAAAGTAGTTAAAGCCTTCATTTTTGTGTTTCATCCGAGTTTGTGCTAGGGTATGGTGGTTTATGGATGCTAATGATTGAAACAAAAATTCAAACCCTTTCATTTTGAATTTCTCACATGTGAACTGCTTCCTAGGGTTTCAAAACTTGTTCACCACAAAGGTTACTCTTTTCCATTATTTATATTGTCCTTAATTCATTTTTTTCCTTGACTCCATTGTTCCCCATCCCCTAAAGTTAATAAACCACTATCCTAAATTCCCTTTCCCAAAACTTTCAAAGGTGAAACCCTAAACCCTATCCCACACATAAAACCCCTCAAACCCTCCTATGTTTCCAAAAAAAATATCTCCCAATAGTCCCTAATCCCTCAATATTTTTCCCTCCCATTATTGTCCCTCATGTCATTATTTTCTCTTGGTGAAAAAGGTCAAGCACATCATCAAAGGCATTACAAGACAGTGTGACATATCAACACCTATTTGTCCAAGACAGTTTGTCCACCAGCAGACATGACATCTGATCCATCATATGATCATGAAGAAGAGACACACAGTGATTCGCCAACAGAGTTACATGCACCCAGGAGGCCTCATAGAGGTGGCAAAACATCCGTGAAGACCAGCAAGCTGCCCAACGAAGCCTAAATGAGAAGACACCCATTCAGCAGGAGATAGAGGCTGATCGAGAGAATTGGCTCGAGAGGATCAACATCCACTTAGAGGAGCTGTTGGAAAAATAAAACAAGGACAAGTACATGCTCAGGCACATGAAAAACCATTATTGGGCACGCAATCATGTTTGCAAGGCACGAATAAGGAATTTAAAGGCAAAACTAAAGAAGGCAATAAGGAAGAAAAAGAGGCACAGGGAGCATGATCATCTTCAGATATTGGCCAAAGCCTCTTTATCTTAGCATGAAACTTGATGGAGAAGCTCCAGCCCAAATTTCAAGAAATTTGGGGCATTTTTGGCATTTTGACAAATTTTGGTACAAAAAATAGGGTTTTTCTCCCTATGTGTCGCGCCACCTGGCGTGTGCTTTTGATAGGGAGATCCAAATCACGAAAATTTTATATTTTTGGATTTGGAATGAAAAATCATGACTGCTGGTGCATGGCCAAGGATTTTGGGCAAGTTTTGAGTCCTCAAGAGGTCAAAAACACTCAAAAAATGACCTCACTGCCCCTATTTTGACACACAGGAAGCAGTCTTGGGAGATTGAAGTTTTGGAGGGGCAAATGACATCCAAATCAAAAAATTCCACTTGGGTTGGAAAGTAGACAGATAAGGCTTTCGAAAAAGCTATCTTGGGTCCAATTTGGACTTCAGGAAGTGCCTCAAAACCAGCTCCAAAGTGGCGCAATGCATACAGTTTTGGGCGCGGCGCACAGAGACCCAAAGGCCAAAATCACTTCCGCTCCGCGAAATTTCGATTTGCAATTTTCTCCAAGTGGGCCCGTTCATTTAAAATACATTTTTCCCGGCATAAAAGGCAAAGTTTAAAAACCATTTTCATGAAAGGTTGGCTTCTATCCAAGTGGCAAAAGGAAGGCGAGCAGTCACCCAGAAGATCTGCGCTCAGGTTTACTTTGTTTTAATTGGTCATCATAGTAACGGAATGTAACTGCTGATGGTTGGCTTTTCATTTCCTGGGTTGATCGACTTTCCCATAGCAAAAATTATTTATTGTATTGAGAGTCATTTGGTAAGGTGTTGGTTGGAATTTCTGGGAGCAGTGTGGAGGAAAAACCCATCACTTGCATTGTACAGTTTTGGCAGAGATTTTAATGAAATGATATAGCTCTGATTCAGGAGACTCATGTGGTTTGAGTTTATCAATTTGTTTCTTCTTTCTGTTTCATATGTAACTTGTAATTTTTTGCAGTTCATTCATATTTCATTTCCAGTTGAATTCTTTTTAAGTATGAGAGGCAGAATCCAGTTAGTTGCTCTGCCTTGGGAAAGCATTCATGTTCTCTGTTCCTCTTCTGCCTGAAAAGGATTCATCACTTATGCCCTTTTCAGCTTCTCATACAGTCTTTCCACTCCATAATATTCAAATTTGATTGCTAAACTTATTGCCTATCATGCCTCAAGAAACAATATGTGTCTTTGATTTAATTTCTCAGCTCATGCTGTCCTTTGTCCCCATACAGCCCAGAAAAATTAGTCATTCATCAAAATACCTCTTTCATATCTGTTTACTAGCCTAAAATCAGTTTCCTATTTCGGTCATCTCCAACCCCATTGATTTTCTCTCACTGAGCGTGACCCGGAGAGAGCCCTCTCCTATTCTGGTAGGGCTAGCTACCAAACTGAGCGTGGTTTGTGGTTACCCTGAATTTTGCCTTCCTTTAGCCTAAGGTAGATTTAGGTGTTAACACATACAAAACATAAGAAAAACTCATTACAGGGAAGAAACAATACATAAACTCATTGTCACAAGAATCCCACAAAAATAGTTGTGGTTTTATTCCTTACTAAACCACTGATACAAAATGTTCAGTGAGTCCAACACTTCTACCAAATTCCAACCTCTACACTATGAAATTCATAAAATATATACATTTTCTCATCCTTGTACTAAGGGAATTGAGTTCACCCATTTTCTTCAAACTAGAATCAGTTATATTAAACTTGGATCGAATTTCTGAAAATAGGTGTTGAAGATGAACTCGTATCTCCTAAACCATAGAACCTGTTACAAAACTGAAAGATATTTTGTAGATAAGGTCATGTTGGAGAAAAACCTCTCTCAAATTTTGAAAATTCGTTTCCAGTTACTCGTAATCTGTGCCACAAAATCATCTCTAAAACAGAAAATCATTAAAAATTTAAATCTGTGAAAATTCATTCTAAAGATATAGTCACATATCCCAATTCGTGACACCTGTGAATAAATTGAAAGAGGTTTTTTTTATATGGTTCGTTGTTAACAAAAACCTCCCTGGGATTTGCAAAATTACTTTCCATATGTTGTAACATGGCACCACACTAAAATGACTAAAATAGTGAAATAAATGAAAATTTTACTTTGTTTTAATGCAAACTCCAAATATCACTGCATATCTCCCACATAGTAGAACCTGTGCATAAATTGAAGGATGGTTTTGTTTTTTGGTATGCTATGGACAAAAACGTCTTTCACTTTTGTAAAATTCCTGTCCAAACTGATTTTGTAGTAAACTTGTCCTTGTGTGCAGCAACTGACCTCAAAACATGCATAACCAAGAATCAATCATTCATTTCGATCATATCTTATGATCCAGAAACCGGTTATAGGAGTGTGATATACCGTTGGAAATATTTTTCAAAGCTTCTTCTGATGGACATATTTGTGACATATTTTATGCTGGATATCATGTGCAAAACATCTAACCAAACCAAACCTAGTAAGAGCTCATGTTGATCCCTGTTGATAGGCTATGTAGACTGGCACTAACATCAGCCTTATTGGGGATGGCAGCTCCTTGGAGGTGTCAAGAACATCATAGACCAAGTGCCTCATCAATTGGGCAATACGGTCAAATAGCTGAAAACTTAAAACAACTCATACCAATCCAAATAGAGAAAATATCAGAAACTAAAACGTTGCCTTGGCAGCTTATTTATTTACAAATCTACCCTACTTTGCTACAAAACCAATAGATCAAGTGATGTTGTAATGCCATATCAACCAATCAAGTAACTGCGACAATGATGTTGTTTTTTGATAGTGTTTGAACCAGAAGATAGTTGGAAATCCTACCAGCGGTATATACCCATAGTACCTCTGGCTCTGTAAAAGGCAACCTAGTTTTTCTTTCAAATTAAAAATATATTCCATATATGCTGCTATGGGATCATAGAAACCAGATTCTATCTACTACCCCAGCTTATTAACATATGCTCTTGGTTGGAGGTTGTCACATCCTCGCTGTAAATCATAACATCCTTCAATCCAACCATCCAAGGGCAGCCTTATCTTTTCTTCTTTGGGAGGTGGGAGAGTTTCCAAGAACTATTTAGGGTCTTGGAATTCATGTGATTTAATTTGAACATCCAGTAATTCAATTTCATTTTCCAATATTTCAACCACTAAGCCAAGAAAACAATATTTATTCTCAGTTGTGAGTCCGCTGGTTTCGTGCTAAGAAACAATGATGTTAAAAAACTCTGATCAATATGAAATTTTTCTATCTCATTCCTTAAAATCAATAACATTTCACTAGATAATAGATTTTCCACATACCCCATCATCAGTGATTACCATCAACATTCTGAAAACTGGATTTTTTGGCAATGAAGTCAAAGCTCAGGATCTTGAATATTGGAGTCATTAGGTAGATGATTTTAGCCTTCATCTGTGTCTGACTATTTTCCATCATCAGAAATCAAATCTACAACTTGAATGATCTTTCCCAGAGAAGATTTGTCACCTCTCCCCCAGTGTGGTTGCCACTATGTTAGAGCCTAGATTGACCTCAGGCTGAAGGAAGGCAGGTCTAGGGTAACATAAAACCATGCTTAACCTGGTAGCTAGCCCTACCAGGTTGGGAGAGGGCTCTCTCCTTGTCAATCTCAATTAGGATATTGGTAATTAGGGCTTGAGATGACTGAAATGAATGCTGATTTTAGGCTAGGTATAGAAGATTATGGTTTCTGGTTTGATTTTTAGGTTTTGGTTGCTAGATCAATTGGAGAAGGCAGATTGGGTCTGGCAAATCAACTCAGGGATACAGTCATGTTCTATGGGGTGAGGTAGACAAGGTTTTATGTACTAGAAATGGATTAAGATGGTAGATTTAGACAGTCGAGGAGTTGAGGAGGGCATTAAGAAACTATGAATCCTCTTCAAACAGTTGAGAACATTGAAAACCAAATGCATTCCCAAGACAAAGCACAGCAGTGTATTTTGTCCATTCACCTTGATTCATTTAGTTTTAGAAGAGAAATATGGATTTGGATACATATAAAACATAAGAAAAACTCATTACAAAGAAGAAATAATACATAAACTCACTGTCACAAGAATCCCACAAAAATAACTGTGAGACCTGGTTTTATTCCTTGCCAAACTGCTGATACAAAATGTTTAGTGAGTCTGACACTTCTGCCAAAGTCCAACCTCTACACTATGAAATTCATAAAATATATAAATTTTCTCATCCTTGTACTAAGGGAATTGAGCTCAACCATTTTCTTCAAAATAGAATTAGTTATATTAAACTTGGACCGAATTTCTGAAAATAGGTGTTCAAGATGAACTCATATCTCCTAAACCATAGCACCTGTTACAACAGTGAAAAAGGTTTTTGTAGATAAGGTCATTTTTGAGAAAAATGTCTCTCAAATTTTGGAAATTCATTTCCATTTGCTCGTAATCTATGCCACAAAATCATCTCTAAAACAGAAAATCATTAAAAATTTAAATCTGTGAAAATGAGTTGTAAATATCTAGTCACATATCCAAATTCATGACACCTACGAATAAATTGAAAGAGGTTTTTGTTATATGGCTCGTGGTTAACAAAAACCTCCTTGTGTTTTGTAAAATTGCTTTCCATCTAGTTTAAAATGGCACCACACTAAAATGACTAAAACAGTAAAATAAATGAAAATTTTGCTTTGTTTTAATGCAGGCTCCAAATATCACTACATATCTCCCACATAGTAGCACTTGTGCATAAACTGAAGGAGGTTTTTGTTTTCTGGTATGTGATGGACAAAAACATCTTTCACTTTTGTAAAATTTCTATCCAAACTGATTTTGTGGTAAACTTGTCCCTGTGTGCAGCAACTGACCTCAAAACATGCATAACCAAGAATCAATCATTTATTTCGATCATATCTTATGGTCCAGAAACCGGCTACAGGAGTGTGATATACCATTGGAAATATTTTTATGAAATTCTTCTAATGGACATAGTTGTGACATTTTTTGTGTTGAATATCATGTGCAAAACATCTAACCAAACCAAACCTAGTAAGAGCTCATGTTGATCCCTGGTGACAGGCTACGAAGACTGGCACTAACAAAAAGAAAGTTACTAATAAAATCATTAATGACATCACCTTCTATCTCATCTTTGAAATACTGGGCTTTCCACAACATGAGGAGTGGTAGGGAAATATCTGATTCAGGCTCAAACACATCCCACCAAGGGTTGTATAAATCCAAATTTGGTTTTGGGGGGTGAAGATTAATGTTCTTTGTCACTTGGCCATTCGAGATCACCATAGATCTAGATATATAGCCTATAAATGAATTTTGATTTGCCAGCCAAGGTCTCCCTAAGATCAAAGGATGCCCCCCCAAATTGGATTTGGGTTGTAAGATAAGACAGTTAGCCAGATACCTCAAGGAAGCTATTGTAATCACTATATCCTCTAACACCCCCTCAGGTTTAACACGTGACTTGTTAACTAATTCAAGTAGAGTAGGAGAATGTCTAAGTCCCTGTAGCCTGAGAGTGGTAAAGAGGTTTTTTGTCATTACATTAATGGAAGCCCTAAGATCAATCAATGTGTTGGCTATGGGTTGATCTTAATGTAGACAGTAACCGTAGGTTTTCCTGGATCATTATACTTAGTTAGAAGATGCTAAGAAAACATTAATTTAGATAATTTCCCCATCACATGTATGGTAGAAGGGTCTTTAGGCTTCCTCTCAGGTTTCTTGATGCAAAAATCTCACACTGTTTTAGCATAGATAGGTACTTCTTTAAGGGCTTTCAGCAAAGGAATTCGTAGATGCAGATTTTGTAACTCCCTAAGAAAATAAGATTCGGGCTGTGAAGTCATTCCAGGTTTAGCCAATCTATAAGGATACAAAGGGTCTTAAGTTACAACAAATAAGTCAGCTGTTACAGGTGTATCAACCTTTCCTGAGTTGGATGTTATAGCAGTAACAGTTCTTCGTGGGTTGGTTGTTAGAGATGTAGCAACTTCCTTTGTATTGGCTGCTATAGGCACAATAGCCCCCTCAGAGCCTCCTGTATCTCTTCTGGATGGTTCGCATTCGTCATCTATAATGATAGGGGAGTAACTTGGTTTAATTATCTTGCTCGATTGCAATTGAATTTCATTAAGCCCCATGGGGCTAATAAAGTAGGTCTAGAAGGTAGTCAGAGCCTTGATGCCCTGAGTTGATTTATTGTTTGGGTTTGGGATAGGTTTCATAGGTAGTTGGGGTTGCACAGGCAGTGTAGGAGTAGGAGTTTGGAAAGGGGGTAAGTGCAACTGTTGTTGCATGGGTAATCCAAGTAAAGCTGTATTTTGGGCACTTCCTCTCCAGTTTTGATTCCAAAGATATGGATGAGATTGAGGATATTGGATAGAGGGAGATGGAGACCACTGGTTCTAGGGTGAAGGAAACTGTGCTGAAGAAGGAGTAGGATATTACCATGGATATTGCTGAGTATTATATGCATTGTTCCATGAATTAAAAGAAGAAAAATCTTGACACATTCTTGGAGGTCATGGTTGCCATGACATCCTTGGTGAGATGAAATAAGAGGATTGCACCTCCTTGCTTGACTATCTAAGAACTATCTTCAATCTAGGAAGCTCCAAACATTGTCCTGTCTAATGTTCCAACTCACAAATATTACACAAGCTGATGATGTTCAATTCGCATTCCCTCAAAAGATGCTTCTTACAGAAATTTGGAGAGAACACAACCAAAGGTGTATCAGCTTCTGCTTGTGTCTTCTTGCTCTGCGATGTTGTTATCTAGGTAGAGAGTACTAAGGATATCGATCATGAAATTTTTGAACAAATTCCCAATCTCTACTCTCGTTACACCTCCTCCTATAGATTTTTGTATTCGGGTAGAGGCATCTCGAATTATTCTCCTCCCGTTAGATGATCCTATATAGAATCTTAGACAGAAATTTAAAATTTTAGTGAATGGTTCCTACGATATATCCCCCTTCCCTAATAGGTTTAGGGTGTCAAGGAAGTCATCCCTCATTCCTCTGATAAATATAGTATTCAAGATTTCATGGTCTAAATCATTGTGTTTAGACCTCTGTAGATTATAGTGGAAACACTCTACATAGTCTTCAAGGCTCTCATCCTCCTTTTGTGTCATTCTAAATACCTCCTCCCTTAAGTCCCTGGTTCTGCAATAGTCTTGGTACTTTGATAAGAATGTCTCCTTCATATCGTTCCATGCTCAAATAGAAGCGGAGTCTAGTCCCATGAACCATCTCAGGGATGCCCCTTTTAAAGTAGTAGGAAATAATTTCAATTTCTGAGCATCTAAGGTATAATCATAACTTCTGCATGAGACATCAAATTCAAATAAAAAGGTGTCTAGATCTTCCACAGTCATTCCCTGGAAGGATGGTAAGGATGATAGAGTAATATTTTTCGTAGGAGCTTCACCTCTGATATCCTAGATTGGGAACTCAAAGGTGGTGACTGTAGCATATGTTTTATCATTTTTATCATTGTTGTCCCCCATGACTAATCATTCTAACCCTTGCTATAACAGTTATCCTTCAAACTATTCTTGTGATGGTTTTGCAGGTGTCATTGATGGCTCAAGTATCCTCGGGGTTGGTTGTTTTGCTGCACTACCTATGTTTGGATATTGATAAACCAATAGGTGCTCTCTTGTCTCAAGTGTTTGATGTTCCCCCTCAGTTTCCCCTTGTCCCCCAGTCCCCAATTTCTGACTACTAGCTTCCCCCTGCTGCTCCTGGATTGGATTCTTGATCTTAGGAGTGTGGGTGCTAGCTTTAGAATGATATGGCCGTCGACCAGTAAAAAGTTTCTTTTTCACCTCTATTTACCCTACATTAATTGTCAATACAGGGACGATTTGTTATCTCAAAGAGTGTACTCAATTTGAGATGGTCATTTGTCAGAGTAATGCTAGTAGTATAGTGCTATCAATACAAGAGTAAACAGATATTTGGAATGAAATCTAACTGCAAAAAGAAACCTAGGATTCAAATCATCCGTTCAGAAAGATACAACAATTTATCAGTTAAGGGTACAATAACACTAACTCTTCCCTCTGTAAACTGATGCAATTAAGAAGGCACTCAAAAGAAGGATCATCAAACTGGGAACTAGACAGCATATGTCGATGTTCACTATAGTCTTAGACCTTCTGCACACCAAAGCAATGATGATCTTCAAATGGCAAGAAATGGAACAACAAATATCTCTATAAATAAGATTGAACAACAAAACCTTAACCTATGGAAATAGATGCAACAATAATTATAATCTACAACAATTAAGTAACAACTTTTGAATTGAACAACAAATAGAAATGGAACAATAGACTAGCAGAAATAAAGTAGAGAATCAACAACTTAAATCTGAATGTACAATAACCCAAGTTAAACATGCAACACACTTAATCAGTAAAAGGAACAGTAATCTGAGCTTCGATACAATATGCATGAACCACAACTATAAAGTAGCAGCAATTGTAATGGAACAACAATTGTTTCAGAACAACAAGCGTTTCATAACAGCAATTGTAACAAAACAACAATTCCGAATGAACAACAATCCCTATTTAAGAATAAATGATACAGTAGTATCGATTTAGGAACATACAATGCGGTTAATCTGATATCGAATGACAATCTATAAGGAACAACAATGTTATATGAATTTTCAAAAGGAACAACAATGCGATACAGAGTTAGAATGATAACATAGCATTCCTGTTGAAAATAACAATAGTATTTAATCAAGTGTATATAACAAAGCTGATATATAAAATAGTAAAGTCATCAGATCACTGAATAGAGTAATTGAAAGGAATCAAACCACACATGAATCAGAAATATGATACAGGAGCAAGTGATCCACCAGGGTTGAGCCCTTAGCCTCCAGGGACTCACTGCTTCAGGCTACTCTAGAATCAATGATAGCACATCAACCAGAGTTTTATATTAAAACATTAAACAAATTTACAGTGAATCGCTCTTCAAAGAGAGTCGATGATCAAAGTTCAAGTATCAAGGAAAATTTCATAGAGATAACAATAGTTTTTCTCCCTCCCCCCAAGCTAACAGTGCTAGCCCTTCTTATAACAGTCGAGCAGTGATATCAACAATGTAGAGGATTGTTAAGATAGTGATCCCTCGGGATTAAAGGATCCTGAGCGATTCGTCAAGCTATTACTTTGCAGTTATCCTCTTGTTCTTTTGCACTGATTGGAGATCTCCTTTTCCTTTTTCTGGTCGTTATGCTTCAATTTGGATCGCCTTGTTTGAACGTGGTTCCCTACCAAAGGGACAACAGTTAACTTGGTCTCATTCTTTCCTTTGGGATGACAGTCCTCCGTTTTCTCCTCTTTCTGCATAGAAAAAAGGTAATTATTAGTTATTTCATATTACATATAAACCTTCCAGATTTTATCATATTTTTCTATCATATGCCTAGTTCATGATGTGAAAAAGGTTGTGAATTTTGAAGAAAAGATAACAAGGTAAATGAAAATAACATACCCTCTCTAGTGCCCAACACACCCCCCTACTTACCCTTTTTCATGGCCTCATGAAAACATTATAGTTGACATGCAAGGTGGCGAAGGAGTAGGCTAGAGACGAGATCTCATGAGGTGGTGTACAGCAATGATGCCTAGCTAGGTGTTCAAAAAGATGCTCTATCTGGTCCTCAAGAATTTCGTATAAGGCTTGGTATCTTGGTGTGGGATGCCAAATGATTGGACTTCGGAACCTACAACCTAACCAAGATGGCCCTTCCCTCAAAATAAGATCACCATAGAGGCCCAAGCGATCAGCAGCTAACTTAAAGTTCTCATAATTAAACGGTTCCCTGTGTTGGATATTTGGATTAGAAGTCTGATATCGAAATTTAGCAGCTGCAATGGCAAGGTCTTTGATTTCTCTATGAATGGGTCCTAATGCTTCAATCATGCTCGGAGTCCTCATGAGGTTCCTATGTTTATTCCATAACTGCAATGGATCTCTAGGCTCAGCTCTTACCCATAAATCTAATCCGTTTTCTTGTCTTTGGAAGGAATTATAGGCTTTAAGCCATTTTATTTGATTAAATCCAAACGAAATAAATGCCTGTAGTTGAATATCCCCAAAGAAAGGGTCGGGGTTCTGCTCTGTTTCTTGATCTAACACAAGGTTGTGCAAATAGAACTCACATAATAATCTCTAAACCTTTACCCCATAGTGCTTACAACAATTTATGAAATCATCAATAGTGTTAATTTGTATAGGGGCTCCTGCTTTGATAACCTTAATTTTTAATTTCAAATATCTTTCCATTAAAAATAAGGCATAATTCTTAGCAGGCGCTCTATGTGCTAGGACGTTAGTGTACAAAGAGCATAAGGTATCCATTTGTTTGATAACTACATCTAGTATATGAGTTACCTTTGCAACTCTTTCTTCTTCCTTTTTCCATCCTTCAAAAGCCTGACTTTCGGATAAATTGACATTCCTTAGCTGCTGTTGTAATTCTTCATACTTCTCTCGAGGGACAATTTGTTCTGTAAGTTTTTCTACTACTTGCTAAGCTTACATCAAACCCTCTCGTAGGGTTACTGTCCTCAGGTCACTATCCCACATAGTAGTTGTAGGTGGGAGGTTCACTTGAATCATCTAATTGAGTCGTTCCATTTGGTTCGCTGCTGTTGGATTAACGCAGTTTGTTGAAGGGCAGAGAGCCTGATTTCATCTAGCTCATTGATCTGCTGTAATCTATTAATCTAGGCCTCGTCTAAATCTAGACCGACCTCTTGTGCTGTTTGTAATGTCTGTATTTCAAATTCTATCGGAAAGATGGGTTCCTTTCCAAATACTAGCTGGTATGGTGAATAACTGGTAATACTTCTCCATGTTGTTCTGTATGCCCGCAACGCTTCTAGCAGTTGTGCAGCCCAATCACGTCTATGTGACGCAATGGTTTTTGTGAGTATTGCTTCTATTATTTTGTTCGTGCTTTCTACTTGACCATTTGCCTGCGGGTGGTATGGAGTAGTAATTTTATGTTGAATATGATAGTTCTTTAGTGTGGCAACAATTTTATTACCAGCAAACTAAGGCCCTCCATCCATAATTATATCTCTTGGGAGGTGATATCGCACAAATATGTGGAACATGAACTATATGGCTGAATCCTCTGTAGCTCTTAGCAATGCCTCTGCTTCAACCCATTTGGTTACATATTCTGTTGCTACTAGAATGTACGTTTTCTGATTTGACGATGGGTTAATTGGACCAACAAAATCAAGCCCCCATTGTTCAAATGGTTCAATAACTAGTTGTGGGTTCAGGGGCATTTCATTAGCCTGTCTAGGGTGTCCTACTCTTTGGCAGCTATCGCAAGCTTGAACAAACTTTTTTGCATCTTTGAAGATCGTGGGCCAATAATATCCTGTTTGTAGCACCTTGTGGCCAGTTTTCCAATCTACGAAGTGTCCACCACATGGTCCATCGTGACAAGCTTTCAAGATGTCAAAAATTTCATCTTCATGAACGCATCTCCTGATGTGCATATCTACCCCTGTATGAAACAGGTAGCCCCCAATCCAGGAAAATTGAGTACTACACTGGACAATCTGCTTTTGTTCATTGGGGGTCAGATGTTTTGGTAATTTTCCTACTGCTAAATAATTTGCAACATCAGCATACCAGGGTGTTTTAATAGTAATAGCGAACAAATTTTCATCTGGAAATTGATCTTTGACCACTGCTGTATCCACTGGTTTTGGCATTCGTGAGAGAAAATCAACTACAAGATTTTCTTTTCCCAGTCGGTCCTTTATTCTGATATCAAATTCCTGTAATAAAATCATCCATCTGGTTACTCTACCATTTGTGATTGGTTTATTTGCTAAATATTTTATGGTAGAGTGATCTGTATATAAAATAATAGGATATCCAGTGATATAATGCCTAAATTTATTGACAACATGTATTACAGCTAAAAATTCCTTTTCAATCACAGTATAGTTCAATTCAGCAAGAGACAAAGTTTTGCTAATATAATAAATTTCATATGGTTTTTTATCTTCTTCCTGCCCAAGGACTACTCCAATAGCTGTGTCTGAAGCATTTGATGAAATTTGAAATGGCAAGTCCCAATTTGGTCCTCGGAGTACTGGGGCTATTGACACAAGTTTTTTCAGATTCTCAAAGTGCGATAACATTTTTCTATCCAAACAAAGTCAACATTCCCTGTCAATGCATATAACGGTGTAGAAATATGGGAAAAATGTTCTATAAATCTTCTATAATAACTAGAGAATCTAAGAAAACTGCATACCTCTGTCTGAGTGGTAGGAGTAGGTATTAACAAAATTATTTGAATTTTGGCCAGATCCACCTGTATTCCAGCTGCTGAAATATAATGACCTAGAATAAGTCCTTCAGTCATGATCATATAGCATTTTTCATGGCTCAGACAGAGTCTAGTGGCAATGCATCGTTGCAGCACTTTTTCTAGCGTGTCCAATGCTAGGTCAAAATCATCTCCGTATGGTGTAAAGTCATCCATATATAGTTCAAGCCCTTCATTTAATAAATCTAAAAAAAATGTTGAGGATAGCTCTTTGAAATGTGGTAGGGGCATTGCATAGGCCAAAAGGTAAGACTCTATAGGAAAATGTTCCCCAAGGATAGGTAAAAGTATTTTTGTCTTGGTCTTCAGGGGCAATCTGAATCTGATTGTATCCACTGAAGCCATCCAAGAAAGAAAAGAATTTCTTTCCTGCTAACACATCTAATACCTGGTCAATGAATGGAAGGGGAAAGTGGTCTTTTTGTGTTGCTTTATTTAGTTCTCTATAATCTACACAAATCCTCCACTTTCCATTCTTCTTTGGTACCACTACAAGTGGAGAGACCCATTTACTATCGGAGATAGGGTAAATAAAGTTCACATCTAAGAGTTTTTGAAGTTTAGCTTTTACAATGTCTTTTAGGTGAGGGTTAAGTCTCCTTTGTGGTTGGCGAATAGGTCTTGCATCCTTTTCTATGTAAATGTGGTGTGTACATAACTGGGGATCAATTCCTTTCATGTCAGGATAGTCCCATGCAAATGCTTCTTTATGTTTTCTCAATAGCTGGATTAGCTTGTGTTCTTGTTCTGGAGTCAGGTTGCCATTAATGTTTAAAGTTTTTCCCGGCTCAATTTCTACAGTTTTTCTATTTGATACAGAGGTAGTAGGTATTGTTTGATCGTGAGTATCTTTGAGAGGATCTTCTTCTAATTCATTATCAAATGTTGCTTCTATCATATGACATTGCAAGTGGGGTCTAGATTTAGCCTGGCTAAGAAAGTTGTTAATGACATCATCCTCTGTTTGATCTTTGAAATTGAGGGCATCTTATATGGTTAATGGACATCTAATATTTTCAGTTAGGTATAATACAGGATGTTTGTTAGTTTTCATTATTGTGACACTTGGTTGGGCTGGAGGATACAAGGCTAGATTCTTGATATTAGCTCCTCTAGTTATGGTCATACTGCCTTGCCGACAGCTAATATAAGTGTCAGCAATTGCAAGCCAATGTTTGCCTAAAATAAATGGATGTCCATCAAGTCATTTTTTGGGGTTTATTATCAGAAAGTCGGTAGGATACTCCCAAGAATCAAAGGATACCATGACATCATGTAGTGTGCCTTCTGGCCTAAACACAGATCAGTCAGCTAGTTCTAATAAAGTGGAGGTTGGTTCTACTAATGTAATGCCTAGTTTTTGACAAGTGGTGGTTGTTAGGATATTAATTGCTGTCCCTAAATCAACTAAGGCATTTGCAAAAGTTTTCCCATTGATTTGTACTGTTACTATTGGATTTCATGGGTCTTCACATTTAACGGGTGTTTCTCTTCTTGATAATAGGTCGAATAGGGTGCCAACTACTTGGACTATTGTGTTATTTGTTATTCTCCTCCTTGGTTTCTTTATACATAGCTCTTTGATGGTCTTTGCATATATTGGGATGTCTTGGATGGCTTGGAGGAGTGGGATTTTTATGTACAGATTTTTAAGTTCTCCTAGAATGTCAAAATTAGGATGTTGTATAGGTCAAGGTATAATTAATCATTCTGGAAATGGAGGAGAAGATGTGATTACTTGATTATGAGTTTGGTGCCTGATCACACCCTCTTCTTGCAATGGTTGTTCTATAGGTAATTGATTTTCAACTTGAACGGTTTTATCTCCCTCTGTTTCAATGATGCGCCCAGATATCAATTGAAGGTCATTACACTCCCTTAGATCAGTTCCTATGTCTGGTTTTTCAATTATTTGAATAGATTGGACCAGTCTGTTATTCAGATTAGGGTTAGGTTGGGTTGGGAGTTGTGGTCTTAAATTAGACTAGGGGTTTTGTTGTAATGCTGGCAGTGTAGGTTGAGGGAGCGAAATGGTTCCTAGTGGCTAGTTCATTGGTCCTTGCCAATTTGTCTGCCAGGATTGACTCTGTGAAGTAGGAGGGGACCATTGTGGTGGATATACATTGTTTTGCCAATATGGTGGGGTATAGGGAAAATTTGGCCAACTGGGTTGACTTGCTGGATTCGGCTATGGTGATGATGAAGGAAATGGTTGTTGTGACCAATTTGAGAATGGAGATTTTTTGCCACATAGTACTATATTGCTGAGCATGATATTGTGAAGGCTAAAAAGAAGAAGCTGGATCGGAGAACATACCTAATTGTCGCGGCTTCCATTGACGGTGCTGATTAAGTAGGTACGCCGATTCTGGCTCTTCCTCCGCTTCCTTGTATACTGCTTTCAATCTAGGAAGTGAGGGACAACTCTCTATAGAATGATCTTTTGTACAAATGGTGCAGACTTGAGCCACATCTAATAGAAATTCTTTGTGGCTGTGTTTCTTTCTGCACCTAGGACAAAACATTGCCAAATTTTGTTCTACCTCTTCTTGCTTTTGCTTAGCCTGCATAATATCAAGTTGCGTTGTCGGAGTCCCAAATATGTTGGTTTTAAAATTTTCTAATAAATTTCCAATTTCTGCGCGAGATACTATTTCTGTAGAAATTCTGTTATCTATTGCAAACCGATCATGTTCTGCTGGTTTTAGTCTTGTGTTGCCTCTTGAACTCCTGATACATAAATTAATAATGTCAGAAAATTTTTCTTGATAAATATCTCCTTTTCCCATAATATTCAGTGTTTCAATCCATTGTTCCTTCATTCCTCTAATTAATTCTTTTTTCAATACATTATCAGGTAAGGGTAATGATGCATAAGGAGATCTTTGAAGATTATACTGAAAACGCTCAACATATTCCTGTAATGTTTCATTTGGTCTAGCCACCATTTGAAATATTTCATCTTTCAATTCACTAGACCTACAATAATCCTGATATTTTTTTAGAAAAACTCTTTCATTTGATCCCAGTTATTTATAACACAACCACCTGACCCCATAAACCATCTTAAAGTAGTTCCTTTTAATGTAGAGGGAAATATTTTCAGTTGTTGGGGGTCGGTGGTATAGTCATAACCTCTACACAACACATCAAATTCAAATAAGAATGCATCGGGGTCTTTTGATGTAAGGCCATGAAATGTAGGGATATGCTCGAGAGGAATTGCTTTCATAGGAGCATTATCTACAGTGTCCACAATGGGATATTGCAGTGTAGAAGTTTGGGTATTTGGCTGGTTTTGGGCCATTTGGTAAAATATGTGCCAATAATCTTTTGGGATGTCTAGGAGGGTATTCCTAGGCTGACGAGGGGGATTGGCTTTAACAGGAATGGCCTTAGCAACACTTCCTTTATCTGGGATGATAAGAGTTCCTAATTTCTGGGGGGATTCTAGTTCGTGAGGTTCTTTAACTTCGTTATGGATGATTTTTGCAACACTTCCCTTATCTAGGTTGCTTAATGGCAGAATTATCCCAAGAGGAGATCTTGGTTCTTCAGTTTCCCCAGTTTCTCCTCTCTCTTCACAGAGGTTGCTAAAGTTGCCTTCTTGCAATGATTTTGGGCTAGAATTCTCAATTTCTTGAAAATCTTGCTCTTCGGTGTGACTATGCACCTCAACAAAGGCTACAGATGGTGATCATGTGGTTTGAAGGGAACTAGTAGGTTGTCTAGAAGTGAATTTTCTAGGCCCTACTGAAGGCTGAGATTCTGCTTTCTTAAGGATTTCGTCTATAAAGGTTGATTGGCCAAGGGTCACTAGCCTCTTAGCTTTATCAAGATTGGGTAGAGGTTTAGGATTATTTTTTGGCTTTTTCTGCTTATTCATGCACACAAATCAACTACGAATTTCTACCCAAAGAAAAAAACAACAAATCTATAGGAAAGTGGGCAAGGGAGCAGGTATATTACATGGTCTGCACGCAGGTTCTTACCTTCCATTTTTAAAACCCAATTTTTTCCTAGAAGGTTCTTACACTACTCTGAAAAAGAAACAAATGGCTACACTCTTCCCTAGCAACAGCACCAAAATGTCGAGCAGTAAAAGGGGTCTTTTTCACCTCTATTTACCCTACATTAATTGTCAATCCAGGAACGATTTGTTATCTCAAAGAGTGTACTTAGTTTGAGACGGTCATTTGTCAGAGTAATGCTAGTAGCATAGTGCTCTCAATACAAGAGTAAACGGATGCTTGGAATGAAATATAATTGCAAAAGGAAACCTAGGATTCAAATCATGCATTCAGAAAGCTACAACAATTTCTCTGTCAAGGGTATAGTAATGGTAACTCTTCCCTTTGTAAACTGATGCAATTAAGAAGGCACTCAAAAAGAATGATCATCAAACTGGGACCTAGACATCGTATGTCGATGTTCACTACAGTCTCAGACCTTCTGCACACCAAAGCAATGATGATCTTCAAATGGCAAGAAATGGAACAACAACTATCTCTATAAATAAAAATGAATAGCAAAACCTTAACCTATGGAAATAGATGCAACAACAATTATAATCTACAGGAATTAAGTAACAACTTTTGAATTGAACAGCAAACAGAAATGGAATAGTAGACTATCAGAAATAAAGTATAGAATCAACAACTTAAATCTGAATGTACAACAACCCAAGTTAAACACGCAACACACTTAATTAGTAAAAGGAACAATAATTTGAGCTTCGATACAATATGCATGAATCACAGCTATAAAGTAGTAGCAATTGTAACAGAACAACAATTGTTTCGGAATGGCAATCATTTCATAACAACAATTGTAACAGAACAACAATTCTGAATGAACAGTAGTCCCGATTTAAAAATAAATCATATAGTAGTACCGATTTAGGAACATACAACACGGTTAATCTGTAATCGAATGGCAATCTGTAAGGAACAATAGTGTTATATGAATTGTCAAAATGAACAACAATGCGATACAGAGTTAGAATGATAACATAGCATTCCTGTTGCAAATAACAATATCAAGTGTATATAACAAAGTTGCTATATAAAATAGTAAAGTGAGTCAGATCACTGAACAGAGTAATTGAAAGGAATCAAACCACACATGAATTAGAAATATGATACAGGAGCAAGTGATCCACCAGGGCTGGGCTCTTAGCCTCCAGGGATTCACTACTTCAGGCTACTCCAGAATCAACAATACAATAGTAACCAGAGTTTTATATTAAGACATTAAACAAAGTTACAGTGAATCGCTCTTCAAAGAGAGTCGATGATCAAAGTTCAAGTATCAAGGAAAAATTCATAGAGATAACAATAGTTTTTCTCTCTCCCTCCAAGCTAATAGTGCTACCCCTTCTTATAACAGCCGAGCGACGATATCAACAATGCAGAGGATTGTTAATATAGCGATCCCTCAGGATCAAAGGATCTTGAGGGATTCATCAAGTTGTTAATTTGCAGTCATCCTCTTGTTCTTTTGCACCAATTAGAGAGCTCCTTTTCCTTTTTCTGGCGGTTACGCTCCAATTTGGATCCCCTGGTTTCAACGCAGTTCCCTGCCAAAGGGACAATAGTTAACTTGGTCTTGTTCTTTCCTTTGGGATGATAATCCTCTGTTTTCTCCTCTTTCTGCATAGAAAATGGGTAATTATTAGTTATTTCATATTACATATAAACCTTCTAGATTTTATCATATTTTTCTATCATATGCCTAGCTCATGATGTGAAAAGGTTAAGAATTTTGAAGAAAAGATAACAAGGTAAATGAAAATAACATACCTTCTCTAGTGCCCAACAATGGCCTCAAGATAGAGGAATCATAGGTTTCTGCCCTTGCTATGGGAGTAACAACTTTTTGTGGCCCTGTTTTCCTTGCATCCCTTTGAGATCTTAAGTGTTCTTCTTCTGCCTTAGAGATTAGTTCTTGGATAAATGTTTTCCTTCCCAAATCTACACTCTTCCTTTCCTTTTTACGACCCATTTTTCCTGTGACTAATTAAAGTGGGGGTTAGTTTTGGTATCTCTGTAGTTCCTACAGTTGCACAAATGGACCCTATGTGTATTAATTGACACCCTAAGTGTCTCATTATTCGACAGTGGTGAGCCCTCCTAGGTATGTTAGAATGATGCGCGGGTTATTACCTCTCATATTACCACGCAACAACTGAAGATACGAAGACACGCTAAATAAAACACCAAAATTCCATGCCCTAAGTGTCCTAGTGGTCACAGCGGTGAGCTCACCTAGGTATGTTAGAGTGATGCGCATGTTCTTACCTCTTGTCTTACTACCCGTCGATTGTGGACTAGGAGCACTTTATCATCAAACAAACAACTTGGTTGACTATATCATCAACTACCATCCCCAGCAATAGTGCCAAAATGTAGTGCTATTTTAATTAATCCTAATTGACTGAGACTGCAACATTTAATTGTCAACCTAGGGTATGTCTTGTTGTTTCAATGGAGTTCGCACTGTTTTTGTTGATACACTACAACCAAGAACGAAAAAATGGAAAGAATAGTAAAATATGTCACTGAATAAAATTGTTGGATCAAATCATTCATCTAGAAATAAAAATAATCCACAGAATTGAAGTCACACTTCACAAATACCAAAGTAAGGGTGTGCTACACAGTGACTAATATCTACTTGAGCTGGTTACTACCATTCTGTTGATTAACTTAGTGTAACAACATTATATAAATTGGAACAACAATGAATTTAATTCACAATTTGTACGCAATAGAAAGAAACCATATAACAAATAACGAAACCAGAATGTGCACTACTTCTACCACTACAATCCTTGCCAAAGAGGAGGGCCCTTCCTCCTTAGGAGGGGTGTAGGAATAACATGAGAGTAGTTAACAAATCAGTTGAAGAGCAGTAACAACATCACCGTAGTGATTAGTATTAAAAATAATTCAAAGTTACAGAAGCAGAATAAGAATACGCTTCTATATGTCATCCTTGTACATAGGAAACCGAGTTTCTTTTATAGTTATTACATGCTCAAAATTAGAAACAGACCAGTCATGAGAATCTCATGATTCTCATGCTGATAAAAAATAAAAGTAGTTACAACCTATTTCTAAATACAAATTTAAATTAGTTAGGATTGCAACTGCTTGGGTCTGTTGCTTCCAAAATAAACAATTCCTAATATTGATTGCAGTTATGTGGAATAGTACCCACACTTTCTAGCTCTTAAGCAACAACATCCTATGAGTGAATATCGATTCGGGATGTTACGAAAATCACTGGCGACAACACCCTTGGTGTAGCAATGGACCTTTGTATCAGAGCGTAGTGTAAGAACATCTTGTAACAACACTCAATGTGTAACAACAAACCGTAACAACATACAGGGTGTAATAGTGAACTGCTCTACCTTGCTCTGTAATTGATCAGTGCTACCTGTTTACCCCATAGCCTTGTTCCCGTGAGAAAAACTTGAAAAGAAGAAGAGATTCCAAAATAATCCTCCAATGCTTACCCTAGTTAGCCACAAAAAGGAATAAATTATTGTACTATTCAGTAAAATATGGCAAAATAACATGACAGTGGAATAGGTTATAAAATTGAGAAAAAGGGTGATTAATCATGTAAAGTTCATAGGTCTGGAGGATAAGAAGATCAAAACTGGGGAATGAAGGTGTAAAAAATAGGTAAAATGTCACACCCAACACTTTCACAGCCTTACTATTGTGTAGTAGCTTCATACAGGTCTCCAAGAAGGTAGTAATCATGTAGTGTCAACTTCTTTAGATATCTTGTCCTGACATCTTGAGGTAGAAGCCTAAGTGAAGCTTTTCTTCACTTTGATGAATGTCTCTTTCGCGCTCTCCAAGTCAAACACAACCTCTTTTTATGGACCCTTGCTGACCCACTCATTTTCTTCAGGTTTCTTTCCTTTATCCTTGCCAATCGTCATTCCACTTAGAAGCATGATATTTACATTGGGATCCTCTTTGTGGGGTTTGACCCTTATCATCTGTAGATTCTAGGTAGGTTGTTGAGGCTGTGCCCGCTTCTCCTGCATCTTCGCTATCAATACAGGGCAATATTATATCACATGGTCAAACTGAGTACAGTATCAGTATGACAGGAATGTCTGGCTTGTACACTCCCATGCATAGTGTCCTGATGCTTTGCAATTTTAGCAAATAACTTTCCCCCGACCTCTACCCAGACCTACTCCTCCTTGGACTTGTCCATGACCCTAATATCCGTCTGCGTGCTCCCCCAGTGCCTTGATCTAGAGGCCGAGTTTCTATCTGCATTAGATACGCAGACACTCTTTCCATCATCAGCTCATAGCTATGACAGTTACGCTCATCATGAACCACCGATTTACAGAAGTTGCAAAAGAGTTGTTGCGGTGTCTGCACAAATTTCTGTAGCAAGTGGAAATTTTTTGTTACATGTTTTCCAACTACCTGACAGATAGTGCATGACCACAGTGAGGGTCCTGTACTTGGCCCTGCTTGAGCTTCTGGCCTCATAGGCATTGGCCCTCCTCCTGCAACATAATTCACGAATATTTTTATCATGCCCCTGGGACTTACATTTCAAGCACCAAACTTCTTTGAACACCTCTAGCTGCGGTGCTCTATCCTTCAAGATTTTAAACTTTAGTCAAATATTATGTAACTCCATGTGAATTTACTAAAATCCCAAAGTAATGTCTTGAATAGGCATTTCATGCAGTCTCATCACAATTTCCAGGGCTTCCACCTGGGTCCCTATCTTTTGCTGTGATAAGGAAACCCTTAGGTGAGGCAAGAGCGAGGCTACAAACCATTTGTGGTGCTACCCATCTGTGAGATTCATGTTAGCTTCATGGATCTAGCACTTTAGTCTCTGATCTAGCTCCTAGGGTGTTTCATCTAGCCTCATCATAATTTCCTTGAATCCAACGACTAATTGTGATTTAGACTTGGGCCTACTGAATTCCTCATTTAGTGCAGTCTAAGTGATCGCCAATGATGCCATTGGGTTATTAGTGCAATACTTAATGTACCATATTACCACGCGATCCTATAGAGTGGTAACCAGCTATGCTTTCTTCATATGATCATCTGTAATATTCTATGCTATCCACATGACCTTCGCCACGAACCAAAACTAATTTGGATCCTCATTTCCCAAGCCCTTAAAAATGTGAAACTTCATCGTATTCAACATATTGAATAGTGGTGGAGGTGGTGGTGGCGTGGGCGAAGATGTATGTTGTGGAGGGGAAGGTGGAGGTGGTCTGGACGGATGAGGCATTCACAAAAACCCTTGCCTTATTAAGTGGACAACGCTCTGTGGTGAAGCCTTTGCTGCTCCCTCGTCATCACTCAGTGGAGGTTCAACCAAAGAGCTATATTCAACACCTATTCTCCCTCTATCCCTAAAGAGCTTTCCACTTTGCGTAGCTCCAAACATTAAGGTAATGGAATAACATGCTTTTCACACAAGAGAATCTTAATCCAAGTATTCAAAGATATTAAATACTTACCTTGTGGTTCCTTGAAGAAGCGTCGCTCTACTTCGCTATAGCTGACCAAAGTATAAACTGTGAATTCTGTCACAAATCCTCCTATAACGTGATCAAGCTAATGATCGACAATGTGCGCGATCTCATCTTTTGAGGCTTCCAATGCCTACACTAGCTCTGGGGTCCACACTATTGGGCCGTCAAGCCTTGACCTTCCTTGGTTGTCTACTAATTTAGCGATCCACTCATATAATTCGATCGGGAAGGAACAAAGAAAATTTGGTGTATCTCTATGTATAGATATCTATCCAACCACTGTTATTTCATCAAGCGTAGATTTTTGTTTTCTTGTGCCATGAATTTGTGAATCTTTCTATCCAACCAATCCTTAATCTCTTTCTTTGTTGGATTCCAGTGATGTGACATCACACATCTCCTTACGCAGATCACAGTCCTAGCAACAGAACCATTTGTTGGTTTAGTGGGTCCTGACCTAGGTTCATAGTTAGTTTTTCCAAACAAATCCCTACACTATTGGCCCTTCTGGTATCAATCCATGGAGTCCAGACTGAAGTCTCACCCGAAGCAGTATGGGGGGATGCTGGAACCAAGTTTTTCCACCTAGAGATGAGAATGATGTCGTTTTATGCCCTAAAAATATCTTCACATGAATGTCTTTCGCAGACCTTGAATATGTGAATCATCTACTTATGCGCATCAATGATTACTCTTAGCCTAGTAATTACTCAAATCCACTTAAGTGTTTAATAACTTCCACATACAATAAGATAATCTTCACGCAAACAGTTAATAGTAATTGTGTTCATGTAACAATATCAATCATGTAAAATCACACATTAATACACCATTATTTCATAAACCTATCATTCATCACAACATAAAGTGCATTCATTCATAATAGAAGTAAATAGACAAAACATGAGAATTTCTAGAATAATATTCTTTATTAATACTTCAGTTCTACTTATAGACTCAAAAATTCCCTGCACACTCAGTTGCAGGGGTTAGAACACTCAGCTGCAAACTTTACTCTAGGCCTCTGCGCACACAACTGCAGAATCTCTCTTATACTCTAAGACTTATTTTATTTTCCTTCTATTGACCCATTACATTTGTATTCTTCTTTGTATCATGCCTTAGACTCTCTAAGACTCTCCTATTTATACAATCCGATGGTCCATAGACCATCGGTGGATCTACAAAATCCGATTCAACTTACATAAAAGAAGGGTAAACCCTTTATGAAACTTTGACTATCTACATGCTCCACGACCAAAACTTGTGGAGACTTTACATTTTATACAATAATACTTGTGGTTTTTTCCCAAAACTTGGGCTTTTGCCCCAAAATTTACCCTAGGGGACCCTGTCCCAACAAAGAGTCCCAATAGATGGGATCACATGTGCATGCACAACAACATCCATACTCTTGAATACACATGCATGGGAAGCCTGTAGACTAGTGATGAGATGAGGGATCTCTTCATGGTTTTGGATTTGACTCTGGATACGTGGCTTGAGCTCGACTGCTCTGGGCTTCATCATCTTAGGCAAGTGAAGTGGGGCTCCCTTCTATCTCATCATCCATGTTTGCATGTAATCCACAGTAGCATGTGTGTTCGACAAGATACGTGCTCTTTTAGCAGATCGTTGCTACCATCCAATTGAGATGGAAAACTGCCTTATGCACGGTAACAAACTTGGAATACAATGCCCGCATGACTGTGTCAAGGGAAAACAATTCATCTAGTATTGCCTTCTTCAATTATTCTCCAGCAGATGTTGTAACCAACTCTCCTCCCTACTTGCCCATCTGTAGCTCCTCAACCATTCTCTCTTTCTCAACTATCAAGAAGAAAACGCTCGAGCTAGTGGCTTCAGCATATGCTCTAGTAGCATTAGACAATGCTGCTGGATGTTTGTGTATGTTAGACACAATCACTCGTTCCTCAAACTACATAGGAGATGTATGATCTTCTAGAGTTGACACTCTATGAGATTGCACAACTCTATGTTGAGACTCGTTGAATGAGATGTTGTGCATCTATCCTTTCAGATGATCTCCAAGGATCTCAGTGTCTCCTTGGTCACTTGGGACTTGATCGTCTTCTAGATGTGGTGAAGTTGGTGGTTCGACCTCTTGGTGGTGAGGCATGAGGTCTATGTCTTGCTTTAACTCCTACCACTCCATATCCGTATCCATTTGTTTAAGTTCTTGCTCTATATCCTAAGCGAAGTCCTACTCCTACCATGGTTCACCCTGTTTTCTTGATGCTAGATATTATGATGAGTCCACTACCTCTACGGGTGTTGTTTCATCCATATGCACAAGTTGCGCTCCCTGTTGTACCTATTCTTGTTGTGCTTCCTTCTCCTGTCTACACAACTCCCATTCCTTCTAGAGTTTCTCCTTCAACTCATGCAACTCCTTCTCTATTTCCTCCATTCTTCGTTTCTCTCTCTTCCTTTGCACATTTCACTTATTGCATTGTTGCCTCCTTGCCTTTATAACCATAGCTGCTTTCCCCACAAGTGGATGTGCTTAGAACTTGTAGCTTCTCTTCCTCCATGCAATCGACAATCTTCCTGTCACGTGGAATGAGTCGATCTTGCAGACAAGATAGACCTTCCTAGAATCTAACGAAGACCTAATGACAAGCAAACCAACCAGACACTATCTTTCTCTAAATGTGCTTTATAAATAATGGCAAACAAATGTGTTTAAGGCCTACCTCATGTCCAACGCAAGTTTGGGGATGCCTTTGCTACTTTGATCCAAGTAAGTTCCTTTGTCACAAACCTGCAAACACAAACAAGGCAAACGATTAAATAGCACCTGAATAACCAGTATTATAAAACATATTTAACATGAAAGTCAAGGAGTACATCAAACAAATAACATGAGATACTTGTTGAGAAAAATGAGCTTGATTGTATTAATTCAAAAGGAGAAGAACTTTACAACCTTTGCCTTGACGCTATACACGCTCCTTCCAGGATCCAACAAGAAGTCTCCTCTACTTTGACAA
>APFE031026446.1:158298-182407 GCA_000404065.3 Pinus taeda
ACCGCTTGATCTTTTACGACCAAGGAGTACTTTTCGTAATTAGTGCCTCTGATCTGAAAAAGTAAAAAAGCGATCAACAACACATCGTTTTATGATCAATATCGAATTTGAAATGACAAAAACCTGGCAATCTTTTCGTGTTTTTACAGTCAGAAAAGGGCTATAAGAGGAGCATCTTTTTAGTTCTGTTTTAACGAGCTTAAAAAGAAAAACTCGGCAATCTTTTCATGTTTTAGGAGTCAGAAAAGAGCTTAAAGATGCCTCTAATGGTTTTTCGTTGAACTTATCTGAGACTTTCTTAGGAAGCTGGTATAGGTGGTGATAGACCCATACCGACTGCAAATAATCAAGGTGACGATATTTTTGTGTAACACTTCCTCTTACCCTTGTCTCACACTGGTATGTTCACCTCTATTGTTTTTGCTGGTTCTAGTGCTCTCTGCGATGCTGCTTCACGTTGCTTCCCTGACCATTCCACTATGAAGTCAATTAGTTCATTGAGTTTGGAGGAGTAGTAACAATATCTCCATGGGTCCTCCTCCACCCAATGATATGCCTGATGGATCTAGTTGAACTGTACTCTCGTGCAGTGATCTTTCACAAGACAATGCGGGTCATACGGATTGTAACTTTGGAGGTTGAATGGATACCTCTTCATCTGTTCTGCTTCAACATACGCATGCTTGAAAGTCTGAATCTCGTATAACCCAATGCATAGTGGAAGAGTGGGCCAAGGTTCCTTCTTCTTCTAGTGTAGCCTAGCTGTCAATCCTATCGAGATGTGATATGCTACTTCCTGCATGATAAGTATGTCCAAGGAAAAATTCGGCAGAACATGCAGAGGATTATCCACACTGTACATCCGTATGAAGGTGCCAGATGGTGAGGCATACCAATCAGCTATGTCTATCAGTGCCTCCATTTCCGCCTCTGACATGCAGGGTGGATCCTATTCGAATATCATATTTTAAATTGGGGTGACAAAATTATCGGACAACCTTGTGATAACTCCTCTGAAGTTGCATTCGAACATCATCTTACAATAAGTGTTCATAGTAGTCTCTGCTGGTGTCGATGCCCACTTCAAGATTAGGAACTCCTATCAGGCACAGATTGCATCGAAGATGTAGGGGGACATGTATATTTCTTCCTGCATACCTTTGGGCGACTGTCAAGCCCTCGTTACCTCTTCCTTCAGCTGGTGAGCCAACATGCCAGACCAATTGCATGCTTTGCCTTCTCTGTCTGGCTATTCCAACAAGATCACCCAACTCTCTGGGAAGGTTTCCATGGTTTCTTGGCCATTCAGTTGACATACAAATATGACCAAGTGTTGATACGCCTTCTATAGTTTATTAATCTTGTAGACCTGGTTGGGTGTCATTCTAAATCTAGCCAGATCCTTCACCCAGTTCTTCAAAATGTACCCGGAGTTGGCATTACTACTCGGTATGCTGAAGGGAGTCTCCATGATGATCACATGCTCCAACATTTGATACATCTCATCATAATCTTGTGCCCTGAAGGTATAAATTTTCATCCTGTTGACACTTCTCAATGTCATCATCTCAGGATTAGTGAGCGAGACGATCCAATATATCATGTCCACGCATGGGAGAGTGAGATACCTGCATGCAATACGGTACAATCTGAACTTGTTGATGAGCCTCATCATTGGGTAATTATATGGGCCTTAATTCACCTCTTAGCTTAGTCAAACCAACTTTTCTCATAACTTATTACATGTTTTTAATTATATTTTGTTTATGAGGTGAGTTAGAGTTGGATATTATGCTTAGCAGACTAATATTAATTGAATGTAGGATTAAAGGAGAAAATCAAGGAATTTTGGCAAATACTAAGGTCAAAAGACAAATGGGAGAAGGGAGAGGGATTGTAGGAGGTGACTCCTCCTCATTTACTACTCCTCCATTCAAATATTCCTCCATTCATCACATCAGTTTGGAGTGCAAACAGCCAAATCATGAGGATTAGAAGAAAGTCGAGAAAGTGACAGACAAAGCACCAGTTTAGCTCGAGTTTGAGAATTGAGCCTCCCTAATTTTAAGGAATTTGTTGGGGACTTCAGTTGTATAATTAGATAGGCCTAGGACCTCAGTAGGATTCAGATTTTTATTGTAAAGCTCTAAACTATTTTCAAGCTGCAATACTTGTGAAAGTTCTATTGATGTAATTTGTTATTTTGGTAATAAGAATGAGTTTTTTTTGAGCCAATATTGAGTTAACTCAGAGGGCTGAAGCTCTTATGTTAGGGACCAACCTTAGCAGCCAAGGCTCCTCTTTTTTTTGTACATATATGTTTAGTGTAGTTCCATAGCTTCATTTTTAAGTTGCTTTTAGATGTATTTCCATTAGAAGTACTGTAGATTAGATTGGTTGTTTATTTAGTTTGCTTCCATTTGTTCCTTACTTGAAGTAGTAGGTTAGCAAGGATAAAAAGGATCACCACAAGGTTTTCAGCAGGTGTATCAGCCTCACTTCCTCCCTCTGGGATCATGACTTGAGGAAGGGACCCTTAAGCAACCCCAAAAACATAGATTTCTAGTTCTTTTATGAGCTTTGGAGTTTGTTGTCTTTAAATTAGTATTTTGTTAGTTTTTCAAGGTAGATTTACATTGTCATCTTTTTCATCTTTATTGTTGCAGTAGATCTCATCCATGCTTTCATTCCTTTCAACAACTTTATTCATGCATAGTATAGGCAGTTAATCCATTAATTATGCTTTTCTAGTTTATGAAAATGTATCTTATTTGCATAGCTTTTTGGAAGACACACATGTTTTATGTAGAGCAGGTGCTTCAGGAGGAGACTAAGACTTCATAGCCAACATCCACCTTCCACTCCATCCACCTTATCCATCCCTTGTTTTCACGATCACCTTCACTAGTTTTTCATCATTTTTCATAGAAATCCTTCCAAGCACATTGAGTGAATCCAACCATCTACTATCTTGGATATTGACTTCTGAGTGATCCTAGACCTTCTCCCACTCCATTCCACCCATCACACACCTTTCTTAGGCCTCCCATCACCTCCAACACCTCTAACACCTCACATTTTTCTCTCGGTTGTATCCTATAGGTTCACTGTAATTCTTACGAGATCATCCTATAGGTTCCTAGTACATCCTGTAGGTTTTCTTGAAATGGCCTGTTTTAAGGCTGAATTGATGGAAAACCTATAGGAAGTCACCAAAAGCCTCCCAGGTGTCCTCCACACCATCCAACCATTTCATAACCCTTCCATCCATCCTCAAACATCCTAAATTCACCTGCCACATCCACAGAAGAAATTAGTTTACATACTTGATTTTGCATAAAAAAGACAAAAAAAAAAAACAAATTTAGTTCAGTCTCCTTACTTGCACATTAATGTTGTTTGATGCTTCTTACTTCTACAACTTAGATAGTAGCATTTGTTTCATGTTGATCTAGCATTTTTCCCTAACATAGCTTCTTAAATGGTTAATTAGGGAATGATGTGATTTAGCATTACATGTCGACCTTCTCCGTTATTGCAGTAGAGTAAACCTCTCTTAGAGTAGATTTACCTTTCTTCCATCAAATAATCAAGCTTCTTCTGACTCCATAGAAGTCTGGCTTGGAACCCCAGTGGTCTCTCACCAGCTGAACAGTGAAAACATGTAGAACCATTACTTTTACTTGTCCATACAGCACTGTCACCTCCAAATTTGTACGAACCCTGGGTTGATAAGTAAAGTTGGTAGCCCAGGAATTGCAACATCCTTGCTTGTGCCATTGCCAAGGATGTGTCTGAGTAGAATGTGATTACTACTTTCTTTTCTTCTATTTCTTGTCCTCAATATTTTGTGATTAGTTTACTTTTGCAAAAGTAATCTAGTTGTTTCCTTTCTTCCATTTTGGATTTTCTTCTTTCCTTTCCATTTTGCAAGAAAGATTTTACTTCAACAAGTAGATTTTTAATTCTGTTAGTAGTTTTCCTTCAATTAGCAATTTCAATTCTGCAAGTACTTTCCAAGTTTGAAAAAATACAAAACCAAACCAAAAATATTTCCTTTCATGCCTTGTAGGAATAGGGATAGCTTAGGGAATTTTTTTCCAAATACCCCCACTACATCAGATAGCCAAACTTCCCTCTTCTTTAGTGGCTGTGAACTAGAGGAACCCTTAGGTGAGAAACCTGACATATTTGAAGAACCTACGGCAGAAGAAGAAGAAGAAGAAGAACCCATTCCTATTGAACCAATGGTTGAAAATAGAAATGACAAAGGGAATAGAGAGAGAGTTAAGGGTGCCTTCCCCATCAGGGAAAACAATGGGGACACTAAGATGAAAAATATCAGCCCCTCTACATTATTTCATTTCCATGGCCTAACCACAAAGGACCTCGACACTTTCCCATTTGAGTTTTTTGTTATATGTCGAACCTATGACTCTATAGATGATGAGCAAAAGTTAAAACTATTCCCATCTACCCTCAAGGATGCAGTGTTGCCCTGGTTCATGGGTTTACCTAGAGATAGCATCACAACTTGGGATAAGATGCAGCAAGCCTTTAACAACAACTATTAGGACTACTGTCGGTCAAAGGATATTAAAGAATAAATTTTCAAGATGACCATAGGCAATGATGAATCCCTAGAGGATTACGAAGCAAGATTCCAGCTTAGTTACAAAAGGGCCAGGTGCACACTAGACCCTGAGTCACTAAAACTGGTCTTGCTTAGGGGAGTAAGGGAAGATCTTCTGGATACCCTACATTTGTTATCAGGAGGAGATATCTACTAATTACCCTATGAGGATATCAAGACTGTCTTCAGAAACCATTCTAGGGTAGGTAGGAAAAAGGGTAGGGGTAGTCAACCTATGGTCAGTACATCGTCTTCCAACTCATCCATCAAGGGTGAAATTGGAAACAAGCTGGAAAATTTCAAAAGTGAGATGCTATAAACCCTTGCCTTCCAAATGAACACCATGCACATTAAGAGGAACCGGAAGGAAGCAAAGAGATCCTTGGCCATTTTTTGTCCTAGATGCACCAAGAGACATCCTAGGAATGAATGTCCATTGAACTCTATTGAAATTTTCTTGGTTTATGAAGAAAACCACTCCACAGAAAAATGCCCTTCTTTTCCTAGACTCAAAGTTGTATATCAATGAGCTAAAGGGGTCACTGAGCAACTCTGCTACCCTAACCAAAGGAGACCTCATGGGCCTAAACCATACTAGTAGGGCATGCAAGGGTCATCCCATGCTTATTACAACCCCAACCAAACCACAACCATACCTTCTTAGGGACCACCTGCTCATCCTTCTTGGTCTACATCCCCTCCTTGGTCCTTTTCATCTTAGTATCACTCCCAGCCAGCCAACTAGTCATTTCAACCGTATGCTCCACCACAACCTTAGTGGAATGCACCGCCCTATGGGTGGAGGCCCTAATACAACAATTCTCTAGCTCTATTACCTCCACGACCTGCCCAATCATAGCTCCTACACTCTGCTCCACCAAAGAAACCCTAAATGCCTACCTAGCCAAATCTGAACCCGAGCAACAGGCAGGCTCAACAAGTATACAGTGGAGAGACATCATATCCATCTTATGCTGTGGAAATCTAGGAGATTAACCTAAGATCTTGGAGAGTTCTCCTAGACAACCAACCTCCACCTCCACCTAGGGAGGTTAAGGAAGAGAGAGAGGAAAGAAATCTTAAAGTAAATCCACCTTTTCCTCAGAGATTATCCCAACCACTCCAGCCTACCCTAGAAGAGACTGAACTTCTGGGAGAATTGAAAAATCTATGTGTAAAGATTCCACTTCTATAGGTAATAAAAGATGTTCCTATTTACAATAAGTTGATTAAGGAGAAGTTATTCAAGCATCCAGGGAGGCGAAAAATGGATGCCCCTACTATTAATGTCATTAGACAGCTGTCTAACTTAATGCTGGGGCATGTAATCTGTCCAAAATATTTGGACCCTGGAAGCCCTGTAGTAGATATGCACATCAATGGCACCATTGTTCCACACACTCTGATTGATCTTGGGGTTGCCATTAAAGTGATGACCAAGGACACCATGCTCAAGCTCAACCTCTAAGGTTCATTAAGGAAGACTACAATAGTTCTGCAACTTACATACCATTCAATAGTAACCCCTGAGGGGATTGTGGAGGATGTGATGGTCTCCATTGACTCTTGGGAGTACCCTATAGATTTCCTAGTTCTACAGCCTAAGGCTAAGCTTATGGGTTACCCTCTCATCCTTGGGAGACCATGGTTGGCCACTGCCGATGCTTACATTAGCTACAGAGCTGGGAATATGACCATCAAGAATGGGCATATGTCCAAGCAGTTAGTCCTATACCCTCCTACTCAAACTTCTCTAGAGCATGAATTACCTTTATGGTTGGAGGAGGAGGAACAAGATGAAGTTTATTCCACCCAACTTTATACTTTAGAAGGAACCATGGGAGGAGGACAACAAGATGAGGATGACTTGATTGAACACCTACTCCAAAGTCCAACTCCCAGTTCATTGCCCTTAGAAGAAGCAATAAATGAAACCTAGAACAATCATCCAATTGACTTATACTTGGCTGATTCCAACCCACTCCATGTCAAAACCATAGAATTTGGCCTAGAGAGAACCTTGACAATCCATCCATCTCTTTCTGCGCTCCAAGAAGAGAAGTTATGGAACATGCTGAAGGAAAATCTAGAAGCCTTCTCTTGGAGTTAAAAACAAATGAAGGGAGTACACCCCTAGTGTGTAGTCACCACATATACATCAAAGAAGGTTGCAAGTGGTCCAGAAACCCCAAAGGAGAATGAATCTAGCTCTTAAAGATATAGTTAAAGAAGAAATACAAAAAATGCTAGATGTAGGATTCATTTACCTTATCTTTGACAGTGAGTGGGTCTCTCCTTTGGTGTTAGTTCCAAAGAAAAATGGTAAGTGGAGAATTTGGGTCGATTACAGGGAGTTGAACAAAGCTACAAAGAAGGACCATTTCGCTCTAACCTTCATTGACCAAGTGCTAGATGGCCTGGAAGGGAAAAGGCTTTTCTCCTTCCTGAATGGATTCAGTGGGTACAACCAAATCCAGATCTGCCCGAAAGATGAGGATAAAACCACATTCACTTGTCCTTGTGGTACTTTTTCCTATAGGGTCCTTCCTTTTGGCCTATGCAATTCTCTTGCCACTTTCCAGAGTGCAATCCTGAGTATTTTTGCTGAATTAGTCCATGATGTGGTGGAGATTTATATGGATGCTTTTACACCTTATGGATGTGATTTTCAAGAAGCTCTATCTAACCTAGGCAAAGTAATGCACAAATGCATTGAAATGAACTTGTCTCTTAGTCCCAAAAAATGTGAATTCCTCATGACTGCAGGGATCATGCTAGGTCACTCTATATGTCAGCAAGGATTGCGGGTGGACCCAAAAAAAATAGTTATCATCCAAAAGGTCCCACCTCCTCAAAAGCAGAGAGATGTCAGAAGTTTCCTAGGGTTATATGGATACTATCGAAGGTTCATAAAGGACTTCAGCAAGTTGACATCTCCTTTATTTGGTTTGTTGGCCAAGGAATCTGAGTTTATATGGTCAAAAAGCTGTCAAGAGGCCTTAGACATCCTAAAGGACAAGTTTACCACTACATCGATTCTTTGAGGCCCAAATTGGGCCCTCCCCTTTCATATCCATGCTGATGCCTCACACAGAGCCATAGGAGTAGCCCTAGGTCAGATAGATGAAAACTGCCTTATGTTATCTATTTTATTAGTAAGAATTTGTCAAAGGCTAAACTAAATTACACAGTGAACAAAAAGGAATTCCTGGCTATTGTGCATTCATTGAACAAATTCAGGAATTATATTATAGGTTATCAAACATTTTTGCATAATGACCATGCTGTAATCAAATATTTAATGAACAAACTAGATGTGAATGCTCGAATTATAAGATGGTTACTTTTATTACATGAGTTTGATCTAACCATTGTTGATAAGCCTGGTAAGGAAAATGTTATTGCAGACTTTTGTCTAGAGCAAATTTGCCTGTAGGTGAAGAAGGAATGGTTGATGACCAGTTACCAGATGAGAAATTATTTGCTATTTTAGATCTCTCTCCATGGTTTGTTGATATAACAAACTGTTTGGTATCAGTGTAGTTCCCACCAAACTTATCCTCCATAGAAAAGAGCAAGATAATAAGGAAGAGCTTCCCCTTCACTTGGATTGGGGGCAATCTCTTCAAACTTGGCCCAGATCAAATCTTGAGAAGGTGTGTTAGGGAGGAGGAAGACTTTGACATCCTTCTGGCCTGTCATGATGGGCCTTGTGGAGGTCACTTTGCAACAAAGAGGACATCATTCAAAGTGTTACAAGGAGGCTATTATTTACCCACTCTTCATCAGGATGTAAAAAAATATACTAGTCAGTGTGATCGGTGCCAAAGGATGGGAAGCCCCACTCCAAGAGATGAAATGCCTCTACAACCTCAAGTGACTTTTGAGCCATTTGAAAAGTGGGGCATGGACTTCATTGGGCCCATTGACCCTCCTTCCAAGTAGAAACAATACATTATTGTGTGCACTGATTATTTGACTAAGTGGGTTGAAACTAAGGCAATTAAGGTAGCAACAAAGGAGGTGGATGAGTTCCTAAGGGAGAATGTATTCTACAAATTTGGGTACCCTAGAGAGCTAGTCATAGACTAAGGCAGCTAGTTTACCTCCAACATGATTGAAGACTTGCTCAGCTAGCACAAGATCAAGCATATAACCTCCACTCCCTATCATCCACAAGCTAATGGGCAAGTGGAGGTGACTAATAAAGCACTAGAGAGCATCTTGACCAAAGTGGTAAGCAATAGGAGGAAGGATTGGATAGATAAACTAGTTGAGGCCACCCGGGCCTATAATACCACATGGAAGACCACCATTGGATTCACACCTTGTGAGCTATTCTATGGGAACAATGCCTTATTGTCCATTGAATTCAAGTATAACACATTAAGGATGATAACCCAACTAGATCTAGATCTCAACAGTGCATAGAAAGAGAGATTGTTCCAGTTGGATGGTTTGGATGAATTCAAAATGCGGCCCTCCTACATACAAAGGTAGTTCAACTTCAGAGGAAGATCTGGCATGATAAAACATCAAGGAAAAGCAATTTTGAGAAGGCAATTGGGCGTTGCTATATGATTCCAGGTATAAAGACTTCAAGGGCAAGTTAAGGACAAGATGGCTAGGACTTTATGCGGTGGAAATATGCCATGATAATGGTTCTGTTCAAATCATAACCATAGATGAAGAGGCCATTCCTCTGCTTGTTAATGGACACCGATTGAAAATTTACAAGAGACCTTTATCAAAACAAGAGTTCATTGATGATATTAATAAAATAATGATGATAGTGGAGAAGGTTCCAACTCCTCCCTCATCAAATCACTAAGAAAAAGAAAAAAGAATAAGGACTTAGGTGAAAACCTCCATGAGGTGCCGGAGCCTCATCATTGGGTTGAAAACCTCTTGAGGCAGATCAGTGGTGTCAAAACAAAAAAAGAGAGAAAAAAAAGAGAATAAGAAATATCCCTGGGTGAAAACCTCTCTTGAGGTGCCCAGGGAAAACAACTAGGGTGAAAACCTCTCAGAGGCAGCCTAGTTTTTTGTCAAAAAAAAAGAAATAATAAAAAAATCATGAAGTTTTCATTTGCAGGTCAGCAAGAAGGATGGTCAAGGAGAAAAGGAGGATCACAAAGAGACCCCTGTCACTCACATACTTATTTTTTCACTCATTACCATTCATTCCTCCACCATTTTTGTCATTTTCTCCACTCCATTGCTTCAGTTTACAAAGGAACTGTGTTTTCTACAGGATCCCCTATAAACCTACAGGATCCCCTGAAAACCTACAGGATGATCTTGTAGGAATTACAGTGGCCCAGAAATCCTACAAGAAGCAGTCCTAAGCCAAATGAATGACTTTCTTGGCCAATAAAATTCACCCTCTTCACCATTCAATCACCATACATTTTCCACCATCTTCACCCTTGCACTCACTATTAAAACAAAATAAAAAAAATCAGTTTCAACAGTATTTTTTTCTAGTCGTCAAAAAGAAGGGGAACATGGAGGAATAAAGAGCATCACCTGAGTATTCCTTGCTCTCCACACTCCTCTTCTTTCTCTAGATCCATGTCACCATCCTCACAACCCTAGCAAAAGGAATGATTAAGAGTTTTGAGGGAGAAGCAACTACAGGACATCCTGTAGTAGCCTATCCCAAAGAATACCAATCACAACAACAAAAACCCTCTAGCATGATGATCCAGGAGCTTCAAAGTAGCAACACCACTATCTTCAACCACAAGTACTTGCACCAACAAAGGAGTCACTAGCAAACAACAAGAGGAGGAAAAAGAATAGCATACAGTCAATAGACACAACAACACCTCTAATCTTCGACAATTGCAGAAAAGCATTGGCACCACAAGTGAGTATCCCGCTTGCTCTCTCATATGCATCATGTAGTAAAAAAAATGTAAGGGTTACGAGATAGTTGGTTTATAAGTGAAAAAGTGACTAGTTAACTTAGCCACCTTCGTTTAGTCAACACATACACAATAGGGTGTCCTCTCACACTTCACTGCAATCAAATCAAATACAGAGGAGTAGGACAAAAGCAATTAAAAAGATGGATGCATAAGGTGGGAGCTGATTACGAGGAGTGGGGAATGATGAGGTGGTAGTGGGGACCAACGGTCCAAAAATGGAAACATACATAGATTTGTTTCCAATATACCACCTCACCCTGAAACACCATAAGAGGAAATACACATTATTCCCATGCATTCATGCATTCACTTTCCCAAAACTCACTCTCTCAAGTCACTCTCATAACCAGGCCACCCATTGAAAGCAAAACTCCATCATTTTGTTGCACAAGAATTCCTACAGGATCATGCATAGGAATTCTTACAGGATACACAAAGGCTATCTACAAGATTGGCAGAGAATAGTTTATAAGGGATAACACGGGAGTTGGCCACTACAAACAATCTAAAGAGGTAGGCTTTGTAATTACATCCCTCTTTACAAAGTAATTGAACCAGAAATCCTCTAAGTTTGAGTGAATTTAGGAACTATGTAAGGGAATTACATACAAAGTCATTTCGATTTTGGTTCTGCATTTGAAATTGTCTCAACCCTCTCATCTCCTCAAACTTCACCAAACAAGATGACAAGAGGGTTTAATAGGAGGGAGCCCATCAACACAATGAGAATTCAACAACACCCCCAAGTGCTTGAAATCTTCACAAGACATAATTGGATGGGGTTTTTCGAAAAATTCAGAGGGTATGATGATGAGGTGGCTCAAGAATTTTCTCTCTCCTTCATTCCACTCACCAGAATCCATGCCACTGTTGTGGTAAGGGGCATATCTATAGAACTCACCCCTAAGCTCATCAGCAGAGTCACTACACTTCCCCTAGGAATACCATGGACAAAAGGAAATTCTTTTTAGAAGGTGAGGAACCCACTGAGGACAAAAAAGGAGTAAGGAGGGAAAGTCTTCCATATCCATGGAATTAGGTAAGCTACCAACTGATCAAATACATTTCATGTGAGGGTAGGTATAGTGTGGTCTATGGCTATCATTTTAGGATCCTTGAAGAATTGAGATTTGGAGCATAAACACCCCCTAACCAAAGGCTCATCATACCATACTTCCTGCTACAATCACTAATAGACTCAATCATCAAAGTGAAGGAGGGAAATTCCTAATAGTTAGCTCACCATGGGTTAATTAGGATCCTTATAGAAGATGCCCTCCAAAACCTCAGAATTGCTATAACATGGCCAGTTTTCAGAGACATGCCAGTAGAGGATGTCATCAAAGCTCTCACATATGATGTTAGTCCTACTATCAGTAAAGAGGAAGTGATAAAGACTGAAGCAGAGGAAGAAGAAGCAAAGCAGGAAGAGGAAGAAATAGAAGGAGATGAAGATGAGAAGGATGAAGAAGGAGATGAAACAGAAGAAAATGATTAAGATGATGAAGAAGAAGGGAAACAAAAGGAGGATGATTAAGAAACATAGGAGGATGTTAAGGAGGAAACTGATAAAGATGCTGAATATCTACAAGAAGAGGAAAAAAGGAAGGACATAGAGGAAGAAGGCAATGGGAAAGAGGGGACATAAAACAAGGAGGAGTCACCTAGGGTGTCTCCAGAAACCACTTAGAGAGAGGCAATAGTTATTGTCACTACTCTTAGCACCCCCATAAATGAAAGAGGAAAAATACAAAGGAAGACCCCATTATATTTCAGGACAAGGAAAAGCACAAGAATAAGATAGGGGAAACCCCAAACATCAACCAAAATTCCTATTGTGATTGAAGACTCCCCTACACAAAAAGAGAAAGTGCCTTTCCTTAAGTCTCTTATCACCTATGTGAGAAAGCTTGCTACTAGATCAAGTTACTCCAAGGGAAATGCAATCCTACATGATACACAACAAAATCCACAAGAAGCAAAAACAATCCTATAGGATACTTTGCTGAACTTACAGGAAGCACAGAAATTGGAAAGGGGGGTAGGGGAGTAGTAAGAAACTAAAGAAGAGGACCCAGAGACAAAAGAACCCAACCCCCAACCTAACCTAGACTCCTATTACAAGTTTATTGAAGGAGGCGGGGCCTTACCACAAATATTTGCGATCCCATTGTTCTTCGAGCTTGAGAAGAAGAGGGTCAGAACTCACCGATGGATGCAGATCACCAAATCAAAGGGGGTGGAAGACATTGGGCACATGGAAGAGAGACTCAAGGAGATGGGTAGAGAGCTAAGTGGCTTGAGAGACAGAGAGGCCATAATGAGAAATCAACTAGAGACAGAAAATGCATGGTTGAGGGGACAACTGCAGGAAAGAGAGAATCAATTGGCATGTATGGAAAATCTCTCTTTGGAAGCAATCTAGTGTAGGTTTCTAGCTAAATCCTATGCTCTCTACCTCAAAGAACAGTGGCTACAGTTCCAGATTAAGACCCTAGCACAAAGAGGCACCATGCCATTTTAGGACTATAGGAAGTTCATTGATCTTTGTGATCAAAGTACACTAGAATATAGGGCCAAAATGGTTGAGTTTTATTTGCACAGCATGGCCCTAATAGACATGCATGTATGGGACCCTAATGCCAAGCTAGGAGATTTACAATTAATGGCATTGGCATCATGGATGAACCATGAGGAATCAAGGGCTACAGAGATGAAAAAGATATTGGAAAGAGAGCAAACTGAAATTCTTGTGATCAGATCTGAACAATCAAATCCCATGACCCTCTTTAGTACCCATAATTTGATTGCAAATGATCCTCAGCTAGCACCTATATATCTTGCTTCCCTAGAGAAATAAATTTCACATTTTGAGGACTTATTTAGGTTGCTAGGAGATGATAACATACATGCTTGCTTGAGGATATGGAACACACTTCCATATAACTTAAAGATAATAGAGTATCACTCTCCTCAACACTAAACAAGACACCTATGTATAGGCAGTCTATGCAAAGGTTGAAAGTCAATTGGATTGGCCTAAAACTCAATCCACCACTACTCTTAGGGATTTTATAAGGGAATAAGGAAGAAAAAGAAAAGAGGTAGTGGGAGGAGGTAGAAAAGAAAGCAAGCTTCTATGAACAAGAGGAGGAGACCACAGAAGAGGCATGGGATGTCAGAGTGGCAAATGGAGCCATGAAGGATATGGATATTGAATAAGTTTCTCAAAGGATGAGCAACAATTTCAATCGGGGGTGATGATGAGCCTCATCATTAGGTAATTATATGGGCCTTAATTCACCTCTTAGCTTAGTCAAATGAACTTTTCTTATAACTCATTACATGTTTTTTATTATATTTTGTTTATGAGGTGAGTTAGAGTTGGATATTATGCTTAGTGGAATAATATGCATTGAATGCAGGTTTAAAGGATAAAATCAAGGAATTTTGGCAAAGATTAAGATCAAAACTCGAATGGGACAAGGGAGAGGGATTCTACGAGGTGAGTCCTCCTCATTTGCTACTCCTCCATTTGAATATTCCTCCATTCATCACATCAGCTCAGAGTGCAAACAACCAAATGATGAGGATTAGAAGGCAGCCGATCAAGTGAGAGACAAAGCACCAATTTATCTCAAGTTTGGGAGCCGAGACTCCCTAATTTTAAGGAAGTCATTGGAGACTTCAGTTGTATAAGTAGAGAGGCCTAGGACCTCAGTAGGATTCAAATTTTTATTGTAAAACTCTAAGCTATTTTCGAGTCGTAATAAGAATGAGTTTTGTTTTGAACCAGCATTAAGTTAACTCAGAGGGCTAAAAATCTTAGGTTAGGGCCCAACCCTACCAGCCAAGGCTCCTCTTTTTTTTTGTACATGTATGTTTAGTTTAGTTCCATAGCTTCATTGTTAAGTTGCTTTTAGATGTATTTCCATTACAAGTAGTGTAGATTATATTGGTTTTTATTTAGTTTGCTTCCATTTGTTCCTTAATTCAAGTATAAGATTAGCAAGGATAAAAAGGATCACCACAAGGTTGTTAGCAGGTGTCTCAGCCCCACTTCCTCCCTTTGGGATCATGACTTGAGGAAGGGACCCTTAAGCAACCCCAAAAACATAGATTTCTAGTTCTTTTATGAACTTTGGAGTTTGCTGTCTTTAAATTAGTATTTCATTAATTTTGCAAGGTAGATTTCCAATGTCATCTTCTTCATATTTATTGCTGTAGTAGATCTCACCCATGCTTTCATTCCTTTCAGCAACTTTCTTCATGCATAGTATAGGTAGTTAATCCATAAATTATGTTTTTCTAGTTTATGAAAATGTATCTTGTTTTCATAGCTTTTTGGAAGAAACACATGTTTTATGTAGAGTAGGTGCTTCAGGAGGAGACTAATACTTCATAGCTAGTAGCCACCTTCCACTCCATCCAACTTAGCCATCCCTTTTTTTCACCATCACCTTCACTAGTTTTTCATCATTTTTCATAGAAATCCTTCCAAGCACATTGAGCGAATCTAGCCATCTACTATCTTGGATATTGACTTATGAGTAATCCTAGACCTTCTCCCACTCCATTCCACCCATCACACACCTTTCCTAGGCCTCTCATCACCTCCAACACCTCACATTTTGCTCTCGATTGTATCCTGTAGGTTCATTTAAATTCCTCCATAATCATTCTGTATTTTTCTAGTACATTATGTAGGTTTTCCTGAAATGGCCATTTTAAGGCTGAATTGATGGAAAATATCTAGGAAGTCACACAAAGCCTCACAAGGGTCCTCCACACTATCCAACCATTTCATAACCCTTCTAGCCATCCTCAAACATCCCAAATTCACCTGCCACATCCACAGAAGAAATTTGTTTGCATGCTTGACTTTGCATAAAAAGACAAAAAAGCAAAAACATATTTAGTTCAATCTCCTTGCACATTACTGATGTTTGACGCTTCTTACTTCTACAGCTTAGATAGTAGCATTTGTTTCATGTTGATCTAGCATTTCTACCTAGCATAGCTTCTTAAATGGTTAATTAGGGAATGGTGTGATTTAGCATTACATGTCGACTTTCTACATTATTGTAGTAGAGTAACCCTCTCTTAGAGTAGATTTACCTTTATTCCATCAAAGAGTCAAGCTTCTTTTGACTCCATAGAAGTCTAGCTTAGAACCCTAGTGGTCTTTTGCTAGCTAAATAGTGACAGCAGGCAGAACCATCACTTTTACTTGTGCATACATCATTGTCACCTCCAAATTTGTACAAACCTCGAGTTGATAAGTAAAGATGGTAGCCCAGGAGTTGCAACATCCTTGCTACAATATTGGCACTCATCACTTGTGAATGTTCACATATACTTGGTGGTCTTTGAGGTCTTCCTCAAATGTTCTTGCAAATGCATCATTGAACTCTTGCGATTTCAGCTTGATGTCCTTGTCCACAATCAACTTGGTATCTTCATAGATTGGTAGACTTGTGGACACTCGCTCAACTGCTACTCCAATTTAACTTTTGTCAGTGTCCTTTGATCCTGCTCTCTTAGAGGCCATTGATCTGAAACTACTAAGAGGTAGACGAATGCCTACTAGATCTACAGACAAAGAAACATGAATGGCAGGAAATATGTTAGCGAAAACCAAAGAAAAGTTGAGGAGTAACATGCAACATACCTGGGGATTGATTGGTAAGGATTGTGCAATTTCATCTTGGAGGTTGGCTGACTTGCTACCAGAACTACGCAAAAGGTAGTCTAGGCTATCTAGTGAGGCTGGCTAGCTACTGGATCTGTGCAATGTGCAATCCAGACTAGCCTACTAGCTGCTGGAATTGCGCAATGTGCAATTTCAGCTGGTAGTGGTTGCAGGCCTAGTGATTGCATTGTGTAATTTTTTGGGCCAAAAGTCACTATCCCTTAGAATTGCACAATGCAAGACTAGAGGACAGCTCCTTGGAGGAAATGCACATTTCCTGAGAGGAAGACAAAGCCTTCCCTCCCAAGATTGCGCAATGCTGTCTTGGTGAGGCAGACTCTAGGCTAAGGCTACCCAAACCCACCGATGGGAAACTGAAAGAAAATGTGATTGTGAATGCATGGCAATACTGAGTGTAAGAAGAAGTAAATGATCGTGCATGCAAACAATGAATGAAAGATTTAGAAAATGAAACAACATCCATGTGGGTGAAGCGAGTCACTGAATCGACGGCCGTTCATGCAAAATAGTTTCATGCATGTGAAAACAATGAGATGCTAACAAAAAATGAAATGGTGCTAGTACAATCTAGTATGCAAGTAAATGACAGCAAGCATTCATAGAAATCAAGAAATCATCACTCACACAAGAGAAAACACAAAAAGCGACAGAAATGCTACAAAAGACAAGTTAAGCCACTTACCCATAGATAGCTAAGTTGGATGTGTCAGAGAGTCCTAAATGTGTTGTGGGATATCAGAGCTCCAAGATCGATGTGAGGAAATGAGCTCTGATGTGTTGAATAAATAAGTTTGAATCTCATGATGTGCATGCAACAAACCTAGGAAAAAGTGACACTTGGAGGAAAGATTCTAAAACGATCTTTGCATGTAATCTCTAGCTACTAAAAATAGATCCCTAAAATCTAGGGATGCTTCTTGCATGTTTCCTTTTTTTGTTCCAGGAAAAAGCATTCCTTGCATGCAAATCAAGTTTCCTTGGTCCCCAGTGGAACTAGTCAACTCAATTGCACATGCAACAGTCTGCTCAGCTGGGGGTAAAAAATGCACATTTCTAGGAGGGAGTTGGGATGGCTGCCCAGAAGATTTGTGCAATTTTTGGGCAGAGAAGTTGACTGCTGCCCAAGATTGCACAATTCTTGGGCTGAGCAACTCTGCTGGGAGGAAGTGCACAATTTTCTTAGTGAAGCTTGATTGGTAGATTTGCACAATTTTGGAGTCCAACATGTTGCCAAATAGAATTGCACAATTTTTTGGAGGGAAGGTTGGTTTCCCTCTAGAATTGTGCAATTGCTTGAGGGAGCTGCTCAGCCTGTAGTTGGACCAAGTCCAGAGAAACAAATAATGAGGGGGATGCAACAAGCTTTGATTGACAGGCTATCATTATGCAAGAAAATCACTGAAGCTTGTGTACTTGACGAGGCAAGACATGCTACTGTGAAAGGTTTGTAGGGAGGCTCCAAAACAAAGTTAAGGAAAATATTTTGGAGGGTGGTTGTAGCTGCTACAACACTTGGTGACACGCTGGTAGAACTCCAGCTCTCTAAATGGACCTTGTTCATGAAAAAAAAGTCTAACAGCTCTGTAAGTATTGTTTAGTTCTTAGTTAATCTTGGTTTCACACTAGCTCGATTATAAGATGTAACATCTTCCAAGCTCTTGGTCGATTGACACACATTCCAAGCCAAGGAAACACAGTTGTTTTAATTGGGGTTGAGGGGTATATTGGTGCACAAGTAGTATAGTCGTCAGAGTCTTAGTTTCATCTCTGGTGTTGCTCTGTTGCCAGCAGGCCTAGATAGTACCCCAATGGAGTCACGCAGGAACACAAGCATCGCTCCGCTGCCAGCGAGCGTGGTCGGTACCCCGACAAAGTTACTTGCATCTCCTCTTTGTGCAGGAAGTCTTTCTCTTCTCTCACCTTATTCATTTTTCTTTTTTTCATTTTTTTCATAATTGTGCATAACACTTATTCATTTCAGAGGTGGAAGAGGGATCCCAACTTATTGAGATTAGAAGAGGTTCTTCCTTCAGAGAAGTAGTTTATTATATACCTCTAACATGCTTGTTAAGGTTTTCCCCCTCACCTTACTCTACTTGACTGATTTTTCAAGGGTTAACCCAAAAGAAACAACTAGAGTAGGTGACACTAGTTAGCACACAAGCATTGTGTTTTCACAAAGGTTCACTTCGAAAAGTACGTATTTTCCATCAATGTATCATGGACTAAAAGTAACAAATTCTTCATATAGGGGCAGGATGACAGATAACCAAGTAGTGATAGCTGCACAAGGCCTCTTGTACTTTACCCAACTTGTTTCAAGAGCCATACATGGTTTCATGTGAAACTAACCTATGAACAAAAGAAAAAAACAAACGACAAAGAAAAGCGGAAGTAGAAGTAAATGCAAAGCGAGTAAGAAAACAAGCAAAGAAAGAAAGAAAGAAAGTAAATAGGCATGTAAGAAAACAAACTAAAAGCAAACACTACCCATACTCCTAAGCTAAAGGTGCACGGGCCTAATCACATGAAGTGATATTTCCAATGTAGCCACTAGTGCATTGGTTGACCCATGTTGGTGAATGCTTGGTCAGGGAGCAACCCGATTGTGCGAACCAAAAAAAAGAAAGATATAACAATGAAGACAAACAAACTTCATGTTAAAAGGTGTCCACGAGATATAAGGGAGTGCAAGTACATGACATGTGGTCCGTGGAATTGTCACAATGTTGTTCAACACTGTGTGCATCTTTGAAACATATGCATACTCTTTACTGTGACATGCAAGAAAATGAAAGAAATAAAGACAACTTGCGACGTGCACGTGTGCTTGCAATGTAATATTCCTCCAATGCATGAGTGATGGGATCATGCAGTTCGAGTGGAGGAAACATTATTTGTGTGTGAGATTGATCTTCAATGCATACAGATGAGTAATGAGGAGCCTCAGGTGATTGAACAATTTCCTAATCAGAAGTGAAACCAACCTCTGGACAATGAGGGCTTCACATAACCATTAGCTCAGGCTGAAGTGCATCAACATTCTGGGGTGTTTCAACTTTATTGTTGGATAGATCATCATAAATAGGTGGCTTCGAAAAATCAATAGTGATAGAATCATGATTGTGATCGAATATGGGAGTAAATGGGTCACGACAGCCATGATCAGAAAAACCAATGATTTCATTAGCATCCTCGTGATATGATGAATCAAATAGAGGGGAAGATGAAAAGAGGACAGATTCATCCTCTGTGCTTTCGGAAAATGGAGATGAAAGATCAAGTGGATTTTCAATGAATAACTCATCCTCTCCATTGTTAGATGATGGACTGACATCTGGTGTGTCCTGTAAGTGATCAACAATGGGTGCATCCGTAGATGAAGATACACATGCAAAATCATGGATGGCAGGTTCACCAAAGATGCTAGGAAAGAAGGAAGGTGGTTTAGATAGAAGGGAGTCATCCTTCAACGAGTGTTGATGCTAAAGTTCCCAGTCATACTCTTCATGAATGACAGTGCATGTTGGTTGTGTAACACCAATTCCATCAGTGGCGTGATCCTCATTCACAACAAGTTTAGATTCTAGGATGGAAGAACACAAGATAGTATCATCCAGAGGAACAACTGAGTATGAGGACGGAGGTGTGGTACAAATTGCATATGACAACTCGATGGATTCACAACCAAATCTACGTGAAAATTAAATAGAGTGATGTTGGGAGGATGCAACAGCTGAACAGATGTGCGAGCATGATCCCTCACATCACTCTGTAATGGTGGAACTGTTTGATGAGGGGACAACGGAAAGTCACTTGTGATAGTGGCCGTGTCCATCTGTGATTGTGTAGCTCCATCACTGAAGAATGCTAAGTGAGGCTTGAGTTTAAACTTATTCTTGGGATAAGCAGATTTCTTAAGGAAATACTTGAGTTGGTCCCAAAGATAGAAAAAATTCATCTAGCTCTTTAGAGCCTGAAACTGCAAATAACGGAAGCGCTCCTAAAAATACATAGGTGATTCATGTGGAGCCTTCCATTGTTGTAACCATTTTTGGTTAATATGTTCTAGATCAAAATGATAGAAAGTGTCTTCAATCAGATCACATAACTGCTCAAGTGAGTGCACACAGTGAACCGATAGGCTACACAACCACCGATGTGGAGATTCGTGAAGTGTGTATGGAAGCAGCAGACTGACCTATTCGTCAGAACATCCATCCTCCTCATGAAGCATGGAAAGGAGGTCATGTAAGAACTCATGCCAAGCCATTTTGTCTTCATCGTCATACGTGTATGTGGACAAGAGATCGAAAAACTCCCTCATGATGTTAATAGATTTGCCATGCGAAAAACATCGTGGAGGGAGAAGAGTGCAAAACTCCATGATTGATATGCAAAGGTTCAAAACAGGATGACATGACATAGATTTTCATCTAGCCCTCCTTCTAGGCCCAAAAATGTTGACGGTGCTGGACCCACCAACATGTCAGGGGATCTCCCCGATAAGAAGTCCCAATTAGACCTTAGACCATTTGGTGTAGGAGTCTCGGTAGTGGGTTGTACGGTAATGCCTTACCGTGAATTCACACAAAGACAAGTAAGATGTCCTTGTTGGTAGCAAGGGTGTGATAGATGCAGTAAGTCAAGGAAGGTGCATGAGAGGTTCTAACACTTGGAGAGTGGGATGAGTGCGCCCCTTGGAAACCTGTAATAGTACGCAGCTTGGAAGGGAACACACGAGTGAAGATGCATCACAAGCTAGAAATCAATTTAGAAAGTAATCCAAAGTGATGGTTAAACCAAAAACACATTTCAGAAAGATTCATACATTCTTATACAGAATAATCCATACATGCACCTGTAAGAAAACCAATACATATATCATTTTGAGTAAACAAGATAGTTGGAATACAATACAACATATGCATGAAACATGTTGGCTCTGTTATATTAAGAAGTGTAAGTTTCATTCATACAATACATCCATGTCCAACCATTAGTTCCGATAGCAGAATGTTACAGCCACAACCGCCTGCTCCTCCAAGGAGATATACTAGCTCTGCATAATGGAGAAGCCAAGGCACATTACAATACTATCCAATATTTATCTAAGATAGTCCTATCGAAGCTTGGTTGACCAAAAGCCTTTATAATGAGTTATGAGGGACTATTTATAGCAAAGGGTGGGGTGGACCTTGACATTCCCCTTTGTGACAGTTCATCTACCCTCATGACTCTTCATCTACTCTATGATTGTTACATCCAACTATTGACACTTGAACTTACACTTGACAAGACGTTACGTTACAATGCACATATGCCCATGTGAGACAAAATGGCTTGAGTAAGCCATGCAAGACATCGCTATGACTCAAACAGCCATGGGAATTCCAAATCTTTGACATCCTCGCGATGATTAATAATAGCAGATTGGTGCCATTATCGGTAGTCTGTGATGGTGTTTGTATACTCTAAGGTGACATCTTTCTAGAACTTGACTCTTGCCTCCATAACATTCAAGTACACTGCTCGAGCTCCTCTGTCCAACTCATCTGATAGCATGCACATCATTGTCTTCATCATGTCTAGACTAGCATCATACTTGTGCATGGTGTCTGCAATGATGGACAAGTCTGGGATGGTAGCTATGCACATCAACTTGTCAAAGTATGAGGCAAGCTCTAGTCAAACTAGTGCCTTTGTCTTCACCTGGGTGAGAGTCCCAATAGATGGGATCGCATGTGCATGCACAACAACATCCATACTCTTGAATGCACGTGTATGGGAAGCCTATAGACCAGTGATGAGCTGAGGGAGATCTTCACAGCTTCGGATCTGACTCTAGATGCATGCCTTGAGCTCGACCACTATGGGCTTCATCATCTTAGGCAAGTGAAGCGGTGGCCCCTTGTATCTCATTGTCCATGTTTGCATGTAATCCACATCAGCATGCATGTTCGATAAGATATCTGCTCTTCTAACACATCGCTGCTACCATCCATTGAGATGGATGACTACCTTATGCATGATACCAAACTTGGAATACAATGCCTGCATGACTGTGCCAAGGAAAATAACTTCATCCAATATTGCCTTCTTCAATTCTACTCAGGCGAATGTTGTAACCAACTCTCCTCCCTACTTGGCCATCTATATCTCCTTAGCCATTCACTCGTTCTCAGCTATCAGGAAGCAAATACTCAAGCTAGTGGCTTCAACATATGCTTTGGTAGCATTGGCCAACTCTGTTGGGTGTAGTAAGACATGATCACTCATTCCTCGAACTACATAGGGGATGTATGATCTTCCGAAGTTGACATTCTGCGAGATTGCACAACTCCATGTTGAGATTCATCGAATGAGATGTTGTGCATCTCTCCTTTTGGCTAATCTCCAAGCATCTCAGTGTCTCCTTGGTCACTTGGGACATGCTCGTCTTTTAGATGCGGTGAATCTGGTTGGTCAAACTGTTGGTGGTGAGGCATGAGGTTGATGTCTTGCTCTAACTCTTGTTGCTCCATATTCATATCCATTTGTTCAAGTGCTTGCTCTATCTCCCAAGAAAAGTCCTGCTCCTGCAATGGTTCACCCTGTTTCCCTAATGCTAGCTATTTTGATGAGTCAACTACTTGTATGGGCACTGTTTCATCCATCTGCATAAGTTTCACCCCTTGCTATACCTGTTATTGTTGCATTTCCTTGTCCTGTCTGTGCAGCTCTCATTCCTTTCGGAGTTTCTCCTTCAACTCATGCAACTCCTTCTCTGTTTCCTCCATTCTCTATTTCTCTATCTACCTTTCTATATTTCACTTATCATGTTGTTTTCTCTTTGCCTCTATAGCTATAACTTCTTTCTCCACAAGTGGATCTTCTCAGAACTTGCATCTTTGCTATTACTCCATGTGATCGAAAATCTTCCTCTTGCCCTTGTCTCGCATTGGTATGTTATCCTATGTTGCTATTGCTGCTTCTAGTGCTCTCCAGGATGATACTTCATGTTGCTTCACAAACCATTCCACTGTGAAGCTAATATGTTCATTGAGTATGGAGGAGTTGTAACAATATCTCCATGGGTCCTCCTCTGCTCAATGACATGCCCCGTGGATCCAGTTGAACTGTACTCTTGGCATGTCATCTTTCACAATACAATGTGGGTCATACGAATTGTAACTTCGGAGGTCGAATGGATACTTCTTCATATATTATGCTTTGACATCCACATGCCTGAAACTTTGAATCTCGTATAACCCAATGCACAACAGAAGAGCGGGCCAAGGTGCCTTCTTCTTCAGGTGCACCCTAGTTGTCAATCCTAATGAGATGTGATATGATACTTCCTGCATGACGAGTATGTCCAAGGAAAACTTCAGTAGAACATGCAGAGGTTTCACTACACTGTACATCCGTATGAAGGTGCCAGACGGTGAGGCATACCAATCATCTATGTCTATAAGTGCCTTCGTTTCTTCCTTTGACATGCAGGGTGGATCCTGTTTGAATATCATCTTGTAAACCAGGGTGACAAAATGATCAGACAACCTTGTGATAACTCCTCTGAAGCTGCATTTGAACAACATGTTACAATAAGTGTTCACAGTAGTCTCCACCGGTGTCGATGCCTAGTATCTTTGTATTCTAGACCTGGTTAGGTGTCGAAGAGGGAGTCCATACATGTTGCTTGCATTTTAATGAATTTGTGGAAAACCTGTGAGCCTTTTAGAAGCCAACGTTTCGGACTAACTTGGTGAGTCCATCATCAGGGCAATGAGATAGTATTTGAGAAGAGAGAATGAATTTCAGAGCGCTATTAATAGTTATTAATTAATT